>JAGGAR010024200.1:0-14005 GCA_017657315.1 Termitomyces sp. K1Ag
ATGAAGGAGGGGGCTTGAAGATATCATATCAGTGAAATCATTGGATTTGCTTTGGAGTCTTCATTTGCTCTTCATAAGCTCAGAATCAATGAAGAGGTGGCTTCAGCCAATGAAAAATTTAACATCTGTCATAGAAAAGGACCCTCATCAACTCAAAAAATGCTCTCAAAGGCATGCAAAAATTCCATATATGCTTAGGTTTGAACCAAGAGCACTCTGAACCAATAAAATTGAGCATCAAGATCAGTAACCACTACACTATAGTACCATTTAGTGTTGTTGGGTATTACTATTCTTATCCCCTCTGAATTAATTAATTTAATTTATTTAATTTTCTCTGCCAGGTACACCTATAATTTGCGGGCTGTCATGCCACCAGCCAATAGTTACCCACAAGTGCCCTTGCTCTCCCCCACTATGACATCCCGTGACCTTTGCAAAAATTATATAATATAGATCACGTTGATAAAATAATTGACTTCTTTCAACTTGAATCCATTTGTCATTACCTACTCACTGTCTCTTCCTCCGTATGGACTCGTCCTTCAGTCTGGTAAGTATACATTCCATATTCAAGAGTTCTCATCAGAAGCACTGGGTCTAGACCGATAGTACATTGCACCAAGTGTTGATTTGTCGCATGTGGGCAAAGGTTTCCCTCTCGTCGAATGCATTCGCTTCTCCTTGACAAGGCATACGCGCGCAAGACGCAGAAATGATGATCCGTCACGCTCCAGTGCTTGGAGCATCCTGTGATCCCGGAATTGGATCTGGTATTCAAGTCCTTTTGCGAAGTCGAGGATAGTTTTGATGTTCTCCTCCATTGTTTCTTCAAATGTAAGTCTGTTGTTGTCTTCCTCCTCTGGGCGTGTGTCTATAATCTCCCCCTCAGATTCATCATCGTCTCCTTCAGAGTCTCCACCATCATCATCGTCTTGCCCCACGTGTTCCTCGTCGTCAACTTCTTCTTCACCATCCTTACTCAGCGTCGATCCTCCATCTTTCTCGAAAAATAGGCTTCAAACTTTGATGTTTCCAGAATGGTGTTGTACGCCGCTGCTTGACATCAAGGAAGAAGACTGCAGGGACTGGTGGACAGCTTGTACAAGGTGCTTGCACAGAAGCAAGCAGCTGATAGCGAAGGAAGGACAGCTACACACCCACTTTTCGGTATCAGGCTTGTAGCCTTCATTCATCGGCTCAGTTATTGACTTCTTTTCAAGTTTTTGCCAGGTTCGCTTGAAACCTTTGCGCCATGATGGTAGCTCATGGAAGCGGCCAGTATCTACCAGCAGATGATCCAGCTTTCGGTAATATGAAGGCCAGAAGATCACAACGGGGCGCGTGGAAATGGTGTAGGAAGTCATGCTTGATGCGCCGCCAACTGGTAGTTTAAGTGAGTATAGATTCATTTGATATCATGATTTGGGACTGACTGGTTCTCTAATATCATTGTTGTATTCAGGACTGGAATCTCGGCACTATAAAAGGAACGCGCCCATAGTTCCCACCGACCATCTCGATACCAGTTACCCCAAAGGTAAGCCCACACTTCGCGCAGTCGTGCTCAACACAAAAATTATACATTTGTTGAACTGCCCACTTTCTGATTCCTCCAGGGCTTGGATGGCCATAAGCGGGAATCATTGGGTGGGTGCAGTAGTGTTTTTCCATCATCTTAATGATGGCTTCGTGATATATCGTCGGACAGAAGATACGTCTCTTGTTTGAGTCGGCCTCATCATCAGCGTCACTGTCATCATTGACAGCTGTACCTGTGTCATCAACTGTGACCTGGGTCGGTGGCAGACATATCACGAGTCGCCCGGCGCTGACATCACTTCTTTTCAGGTCCACAACTGGCGCAGTGCGTGCACAAAGAGACTCGGCCTCGGGAACAGATTGTGTGGGACGTGGAGGAAGCTTTATTAGGAGGTTTTCAGTAGGTTGCGTCAGCAATGGTGCCGGATAGGTAGTGGTGCTCTTGCTATCAGGTATGCCTCCCTCATACTCTTCTACATCTGGTTTTGATTGTGGGACAAAGGTTGGATCAATGAATGAGAAGTCAAACACAGCATGCTTCAGATCATAGGGCATGGTTATAGTTTCCTTGCTGATGGTAATTGCAGATCATCTCGATGCCAGAAGACCTGACTAAGCTCCCCCCATGCGGTATGTATCTGGTTTGCCCTAACCCCAGGAAATGATGCCTGAATCTTCGCAACCATCGCAACGGGAGCTTCCGTATCATCTCCATGGCCTCCGGCGGCATTCCCACATCAACATAGTGAACATGTTTGACGTAATGTTCAAGATGCACACCAACAAACATGGCCCCACGATCATTGGTACATGAAATGATGAGACGACTTCGACATGGATATCTTTTCATCCCAACATAATCATGCCGACGCGCATCAGGGTTTTTTTTTGTCAATGAGACTGACATGGTTAGAGCAATTGCCACAATGGATTTGTAGACTATCAAGCAAAACCTTGTTGCCAATATTACGCATATCCACTGCAATCACATCTCATATGAGGTCACAAAGGAACTCTTTTGATCCCAGGGCCTCTTCAGGCATGGTACAAGAGTATATACTGTCAAGTAAGCAGACCTCAGTGGAATCATCACAAATTCATGGATTTCAAAGTGTGTAAACATACCAAAGCAGATTTCCTGTGCAGCCTCACCAGTGATTCCCCTTTCCTCCCTAAGGTCTACAATCTTGATGACATATGGCTCAATCCTACAACGGTCATCATTTGACTGCGCAAGTGTTTTCAAGCTCCTGATAGGTCATCAGAGGAGGAAATCAATGGGGCTGGGAAAAGGAGTATGAACTGGTGAAGAACAGAGCATGCCAACTGCGGCAATTTGTGCTTCCTCCTGTTTGCATCAAGCTTTCCTGGATCAGAGGTCTTATTGAACTTCTGGGAGTCTTCCTTGATATCACTAAAGGTTTGGATTTATTTCTAATGTACATTCCCTTTTACTAATCAGTGTTTGCCCTAGCAATCAAGTTCCTCAAGGGAAGAGGGCATGTCCACCGCAACATATCATTCACCAATATAATGATTAGACTCACACCCATCAATGAAAATGAGAAAGAAAAGATATGTGGTAAAGGTGTGATGGAAAAACTTGTTGCCCGTGTTTGGATCAAAAGGAAATGCCAACTAGGAGTTCTCATCAACTATGATTATGCAGGTTTCTTCAACGATATTAGTCCTGCCCCATCAGTGATACCACAGCCACCTTCCTGCCCACACTGCCATCAAAGTCTTGCTCCAGCCACAGTCCCAATTATGGCCAACACCAATACCCCTGCTCACCCCATCCAATCCATGTCATCCACTTTTACGGAGAACGTTGCTGACATCTTACAGCCCAATCCTTCCTTCCTTCCCATCCCACATATTGCAGATGCAGCGGTACCCAAAGCCAATGAGAGTGATGATGAGGATGAAATTATGAACTTTGTGGACGATATCCCACCCACTTGCTTCAATGTGGACAACATTACCCCCCAGTGACTTAAACAACATGTTTGTGATTCAGTCTGAGAGCAAAGGCAAGGACAGCGACAGCAACAGTGAGGGCAAGGGTAAGCATGCGGGTGAGGCACAGAAAGCTGAGAATCATGCCATTCATACTGTAAGTTTTTTTTTGAGATTCCTTCTTTCATTCTCATGTATTTCTATAGGGTACCGCACCCTTCATGGCCATCACCTTGCTTAAGCATGGTTTGAAACACAAGCCTGCCTTTGATCTCGAAAGCCTCATTTATGTCTTGCTATACATCTGCACACATTACCAATTATTCCATCCAAGCAAGATTTGAGGTTACGGACTCTTTGAGAAAGAATCCCGATATGCCCCTATTGCTCACTGGTTCTATGGTGGGGGGAGTTTCAGGGACCTTGGAAGTAATAAAGGTGGTTTGATGCATTTGAGTCTGGAGAATGAAGTCCTGGATTTCATTTTGCCCTATTTTTGACCTCTCTGACCCTACCTTTGGCACCTTTGGCAAGCACTCTATACCAATTTCAGGTTAGTTGCCAACTAGACACAATCCCACAATGTTATTCGAGAGAAAGAGTATCTTAATGTTGAACCTGTCGATGCTTGCAACTAGTTCATCGAGATTTTTGAGGCAGCGATTCTAGACACAAACATACAAAAGCAGGATGATCTATTTGTCGAGCTACAACAGGAACTGGCTGTGAAGGCCCAATCCAAATTGCAATCAAAACGCCCAGCTGAGGAACCTCCCACTGAGACTGAAACATCCCTGAAGTCAAAGAGGCCTCGACACATGAATGAACCCATGGAAATGTCCACACAACCTCGTTCATTGGGTTCAGGTTTAATGCAAGCTCAATTGGCAAAGGCATCATCAAAGGTTAGTGAGTTGTACTTTGAAAAACATACATCTTTATTGATCTTCTCTTGTAGCCCTAACAATCTCCCATCCAAAACGTTCATTGTCTGTCTTCTTATGCACTCTTCAGTTGTCGCTATATATATAGTTCACGTGTTCTCGTGTAACATTTCAACGTTTTTACAGGTAACTTAGTTTAAACATTTAGTATGTTCACTGTACATATGTATGACTCATATCATAGCCAACCTCATCAATATCAACTTCTGTTCCATGCAATTGGAAATGAGCTGCAATGAGCTTGCAAGTCAGGCCCAGTGAGAAGTCCAGTATTTGGCTTCGATTGCCATCCATTGCCAGATGTCATAGCAGAAAATAATATATCCCTGACTCAATAGCAGATAGCAGCATAAGAATTTCAATTGCATTCCATTATCACACATTTAGAACTGTTGAGCGACTGACAATTGATGTCAAATGATATCAACAATTTCAGATTCCATTTTTATCTATTGGTACAATTTGCATTCATTTCTAAGCTGCTGTACAACAGCACCGGGTCCGCTCTGCCATTGCACCTCCATTACCTTGTCGCAGCACCCATACTGGTCCTTCTGCCCCCTCTGCTATCCACCCATGTTTCATGTGATTCCTCTTGCTCACAAAACTAGAATGAGACCGAAAACCAATTACCGACCTTCCATCACTGCTGCAGAACAGTATTCATGTCATACTGTCACCTTCACCTCTTTCTTCTACAGATCAATCAGTGTTAGGTGATGCAAAAAATGGGCAGGATGGTTGGTACTTACAGCCTTCTTGCATGTTCCACATAAATCCAATAAACATAATATAGGAATAGTGAGCCAAAGCAACAGTGAGATCTCAATTACGCACTGTTCTGTCTATCAGGGATACCTCTTTCCAATATGCTTCAAAATCTGATTTGAGACCATTCAGATGCTCAGCAAGCCAAGTGTGCATACACCAATTCCTAGGACATGGTCAAGATTGTTGAAAAGGTAATTCCACTGACTTACTTGTCAGTGTACCCAGTCCCAACAACACCAACTTTGGATTAGCCTTCTTCAATGCCTTCTGCATGGGTGCCAAAGGTGTTGATACAGGTTGAGAAATGGTGGATTTGAGACTTGCATGGGTATTTGCAGAGGCAGCAGCTGTGTTGGTGGAGCGGGCTGTGTTGGCGGGAGCGAATGCGTTGGTGGTGGCTGTGTTGGTGGAGGCAAATGTGCTGGCAGGGGCGGATGTGTTGGTGATGGCTGTGTTGGTGGGAGCAAATGTGTTAGTGGCAGCTGTGTTGGTGGTGGCAAATGTGTTGGCGGGGGCAGATGCATTGGTAAGGGCAGACATGTTGGTGGCAATGACGGTTGTGTTTGTGGCAGCAACGGGTGTGTTGGCAGCAATGGACAACTCTGTATTAGATACGAAAGTCAATAGCATTCATTCTGAAAATCAGCTGACCTGATCGTTGGAATAAAGTTGAATCACTCGTATTGGCGCTCATTGTAGTTGTTGATGTGGAATCAGCGGCTGTGATGGCAGAAGCAGCTGTGCTGGTGGTGGTGGCTGCATTGACAGTGGTAACGGAGTTGGTGGTTGTGGACAACTCTGGAGTTGAAATGGAAGTCAGGGGGATTCCTGTTGTTGAAAATTGACTGACCTGGTGGTTGGGAAGATGACTTGCTCATATTGGCACTCATCGTTGTTGTTGTTGCTGGAATGGTTGGCTGGGGTTGGGCAGATGAAGTAGGTTGGGTCATGTTTGCGCTTGTCATGATAAGAGGAAGCTGGGGGGTGGCAGGAGCATATAAGTCTTCTTCATCACTGTAAACGACATTGAGTTATTGTTAGTAAGGATATCGACTACAACATACAGCAGATCAATGAGTGTTGACATCGATATAGAGAGAGCTGATCTCTAGGCACAAAATTAGAATAGAAATTAAAATATCAAATAATCATACCTCTGTGACCAGTAGCTTTGTAGAATCTTCATTGCCAATTGATAGTGTTGTATGACTAGAATCATCTTCATCTGTGCGAAAAAAGTCATTGTCCATCTTCAAGAGTGCAGATTCATTGAGTACTGGGCGCTTGTGCTTGCTTTTCTTTCAGGGTTGTTTTGATGACGATTGGAGGTGGTTTCAAGCCCATGAGGCATAGGCCTTACTTGCCCAGCATTAAAGTTTCCAGTTGTTGTTGCAGAGACGGAAAAAGCTAAAGTCAGAATCATTAAGGATCTCTGCAACATAATATGAATGGATGTCGTTGCCAGCCTTGCCCCAGGTCTCCGGGGCAAGTCCCTTATTCCTCATTGCAAACCAAACACGTCAAGACTTCTGCCCCACTAGTGCAAGAATATCATGGGTGATGGGTTCTCCAGAAGCGTCCTCCAAATAACGGTTGCTATCATCATTGTCAGGCTCATCACTGTAAGATTTTGATCATTGTCCTCTTTTCTTTAAGCGTGTTGCCAACCCATTTGTTTCACCTATAAGGCTCTTGCATGACTTGTCAAACTCTTGTGCTGTCCAAAATTTGACTTTGGGATATGACATCCTGGACAGAGGAGAAGGGAGTGATTGTGCAGTGAAAGATGTGGTAGTGTCATTTGCTGGTTGGTTTGAGGTCGAGGACACTTGGTTCGTTTGGAGAAGCTTGATTACTTCTCTGAAACAATATTTCAGCAGATGCACATTATCAGCAGAAACTAACTGAAGAGACTCATATCTTGACTTCCACATAACACTTTCTAGTTCCGAGTAAGACAAGAAATCTGCAATTTCTTGTTGGAGAAGCAAGATCTGTACATCCTGAAGAATGTGTGACGTGTCAGTATGAAGGCAAAACATGGGATATTTCTCACTGGTGGCAAGGAATGATTGACATCCTGGAGATGTAGATAATGTGAAGTTGGATGAGCATTTGAAAAATGTAGAGGATTGAAAGAGGTGATTGGAGAAGAAGACAAAGTAGTAGCTACAGTTGGAGAAGATATGCTGAATGCAGGAGAAAGTGAGTTGAATGACATGGAAAACCCTAATAGTATGATACAAAAGACTGGGTATGAACAATAAATACAGTTTAAGAATCTAACAGAGCATGTAAGGAGCAACAATGATAGTGGTAGCAGTCCAAGAAAGCAAGACAAGTAGACAGTCACACTTTGTGACTTCTCATGTTGCTTGGACGTGTTGATCTTGGACTTGCAATATTACCACCACATTCCAAGTCAGACTCCATATGTCTTCTGCTTCAAACAAATCATTCTCTTCAGCATCTTTAGCTTTGATTGCCTCAGCTCCTCATCACATTCTGCTCAAGAGTGGGAATCAAGCGTATGGAAGACTGATTGAAGAAGTTAATCATTTACAGTGCATATATTGTGCATACTCTTCAGAACTATGCACTAAGATATCATATATTTTACCAGGAAACAAACGGTTGCACAAAACCTTGCAAGTGTTGATCAGGAATGGTTCACTGAATCCCCCATCCTTGGTATTTGTCGTAATACATCAACTGGTCAGGTCCTTGTATATTGTGTCAATCCTCCTCCGGTAATTTATTTGCTCTGGAATATTCTATCCACTTAATTTTGCAACACTGTCATAGCCCTTACCGGACTCTACAGAATCAAATTCAGATGATATAGGGAACACTACGCTCATAGAAAACTTGGACAGTAATCTTATCCAGTCAGGCTTCAAAAGCAAATTATTGAAGAAGTAGAAGATGGACACAGTCTTTTTCAAGCGTTTTGTATTGCCCACATTGTAATTTTATGATTGTTCAATAGGTTGTTGTATACAAGTGTCAATCCAATCGAAAATCATCCTCATCATCATCTACATCCTCAAGTTGTCCCCATAGTGATGCCACCTTCAAGAATGGAGCCTCCATCAAAAAGTATTGGTCTTCAGGACACAGGATTTCTCCTGTGACTGTAGCTTGATAGTCAGGACACATGGACACTACAGACTGGATACATTTGGCATCAATGACTTCAAGTCCTGCATCACCTTGATGCTTGCAAAGATAGACAGTTTCATAAGATTTTCAATAGAGTTCTTCGTTGATTGGCAAAAATATTAATACCAGCACAAGTGAATGGGAAATGTCATTGAACCGAATGCAAAAAAAGTACCGAACATCAGCAAGAAGATTCTGATATTCATTCAGCTTGATCTGGAAGTATATAGGTTAATCAAAATGAATTGATATTGTGATTTTTAAACACATGCCTTGACACAAGAAGTCTTCCAAAGGGGTTTTGTTGCCCGCTCCTCATACCAAGTTGATTGAGCTGTCTGTCCATTGGGTAGTCAAAGTCAAGCCCATCGCATAACAGTGCGTGGCCAAGCATCTTGATTTGGCCATTGCTGAGCTGTCCAGTAAGTCATGATAGCAGCAGCTTCAACATCAGAGACAGGTTTTGCAGTGTCCTCACAAGCACAAAATAACAGATACTTGTTACCTAAATCTTTGACACCTTGGGGATGCAAGGATTCAGGTGGAATCAGGTCAGGAAGCATTGCTGTTACACAATTAAGCTGTGAGCGCAAAATTCCACGCTGTGCTATATTTGCATATGGATCACGATCTTGCCGAATTTCCTCACCCAAATTCCCAATTGCAGTCTCCATGGTCCATTGAGCATAGCAAGCCAGTGGCCCAACTCAGACAGTCTCTGCAGGTATATGAGTAAAGAGATGAATGCTCTGCCAAACAAAATGAAGATGACCCTCATGTCGTTGATAATAGATTTCTTCAAATTCATTTTCAAATTGAGAAAGAAGGCATGTGGACTTTTTGAGATCTTTGGCGGATATGCTCCATTATTGAAGAAGCCAGATTGCAGACACCAGCTTACAAAAATTGAGCCAGTACACTTCAGGCAGAATATGTTGAAGCAGAGCAGGGCCGAGTCCATAGAGGTAGATTTGATATTCCCAGGCCTTGTATCCGGTGTTCCCCTTGGTTGCAGGATTGCGAGGAGCACGTCCAAATGAAGATGGAATATATGATGTCAAATGCTCGACAGTCTGCCCATGAGCTTCCCAAATCTTACTCTCAAGTACTTTCCAGTTCCAATACTCTTTCTTGTCAGGTGAGTAGACCTTCACATTGCCACACCAGAGGCAAAGAAAAAGATCTGGATCATTGAGGCTGATGAGATGCATGATGTCAAGTGGAAACATTTTTGGCACTCCAAGAGTGCATGACAGGCCAGAGAGAAGTGTTTGCTTAGTGAGCCCTCTCTTGAGTCGATTTTTCTCATATTGATTCAGATTTGCAGATGAAAGAAGAAGAGGAATGTTGGTGTCATAACGAGCTGTCGTATTTTTTTCGCAACTCCTTGAGCTGTGCAAGAGTCACATCATTATGTGTGCATCCATGGACACTGTAGTTGACAGGTTTCAATAAGGCAGGATAATAGTGGCCATCACCAGTACAATGATGTCCAGAAACTCCACAATATAGGCGACAGCCACATTTCCCGCTATGACCAACCATTCCTGATGCATCTGCCATTGCTGGGCCATTGGCCATAAAAGCAAAGAAAGGATAGGATTTATCAATGTAACAGTTGGATATGTGAATGAATTTTGAATGATTGGCTTGTTTGGTCCACCAACAAACCCACTAGGAAACACAAAAGATTTTGTATAGCACAATTCAGGTGGAAGATTGTGAAAGAGATATATCCATATCCAACAGTCAGAGGCTTTATCACAGTATAGTTGAGCACCATCAAGGGATAGTTGGAACATGACATCGTCAGGAGAGATCTGGCCTGATTGCATGCATTGAAGGTAGTCCAAACCCAACATGGTATCACTGTACTCAGGAAGAATACCTCTATTTGCAGCTGATCTGGCCAGCTGTTTTGGCATGACCATAGAGAGCCTGTATTATTGGGCCAATTGGAATAGTGGGAAACTGTCAGAATGGTTTCTTAGTTCCAGGATGATAGCGTGGTTTTCCACAGACAGGACAACTGATTAGTTGTGAAAAATATCCAGTAAATCCAACACAAGAGTCAATACACATATCATGCCAGATTGGAGATATGCCGCTAAGCAGTTTGACACGGCTCTTGATTTGTTCATAAGAAAGAAATGGGTCTTCAGGGTAACACTGTATCATAGCACATTGATGCAACTCATATGTGGCCTCGGAAGCAGTCGTTGTGGCAAGAAATGACTCCAATGCTTTGCGAAAATGTCTGTTATTAGTATCTAAATAATACTCAGTTTTGGGGTTGCATAGATGCTCTATTGCTTCTTCTGACATGCTGCTGTTCTCCAGAGTTGCATCGCATAAGAGCTAAATGAAATGCGTGGTTTGGTTGAGTTCAGAAATCGGAGAGTTGAGACCAGGTTCATGTTCGGTACAAGGAGCGCACTGAGGGTGAGGTTGATATGAATTTTGTTCCCCATGAGCTGGACGAGGCTGGCGTTGCTGTGAATCTGGTTCCTCATGTTCGGGAGAGTGGTCCTGTTGTTGGGACAGCGATGGCATGCATGGTTGATCATTGATAGGTCCTAGTTCGTTGGTATCTTGTGCATGGATCACAGACACTGCCTGATTCAATATGAGTCCAAGTATACTTGATATAAGATGCAGATAGACATACTTGTTTATCTGCTGTATCCAACCAATCCAACCGTCTCCTCTGCCTTGGTTGCTCTTCCCCATCTTCTAATGATCGTGTTTGACTGGTTGCTATTTCTGTGACATGGTGCCAAGACAGATGCGCTTTGAGGGCTCAGTCAAACTGGTTCTGAGAGTAAGGGTTACGAGATGCCCGCTTAGGAACACAATGATTCGATGGCCTGGGAGATGCAGGAGGCGTAGGCATGAAAACAAAGCTTGAGGTCACGATGTTGATCATGTCGAGACAGGCGGACAAGGACTTTGACTGACAAATTTGACAAGTGGATGATTGATGTCGATGAACTTTATTCAGAAACAAAAAACCAATGTTGAGCGATCCGAAACAAGAAGTTGTGTTGAAAGTTGGTTGGAAATAGATTGTATTTTGAGATCAGTAATAGAATGTAACTGATACAAATGATCATAAATGCTAGTAATGGATACCAAATACCAGACTTCTCACTGGGAGTCAGGCTCTGAGAAGCTGACAAAGCGCAAGCCCTCAAGACTCCGACTCTGGGTGAAACATCGTACTGTACCTTATTCTTGCTTTCCAGTTTGTTATTCAACATCTGCCCTGTTGACCCTAAGTTGCAATCTGAGGTGGTGTAGTCTGCAGCATCCAGTATTGCACTTACAGAGGATTTGCATGTTAGATGCACAACACCAAATTCTTCTTCCCCCAACTTTTGTCGTCCGTACTTAGTTTCCTCAAAATATGTCAGAGTTTGAACCTCATTGGGCATGCCGCTGGGCGAGCTGTGGGATTCCCTGGCTCACCTGAGACAGACGGCCCAAAAAGGCTAAACCCCAAGAATCCTGGCATGTTGCAATGCGCCGCTTTGCGAAGCTTTCTTCTCAATTTCAAGCTCAAGCTCCCAAATTTTTCACTGCCTTTGGTGCAGCGCAATGCGCCATGAGGCCTTCTCAATCTCCAATCTCAAGCTCCCAAATTTTTGCTGCCTTCTCCCACCACACACCACAGCCACATACCATAATCTACCCTTTTTTGCTGCTTGCACAACATTGCCTTCTCCCTCCAAACACTGCATACCACAGCCACATACCACAATCTACCCTTTTTTGCTGCTCATGTGACATCTCCCATCTACAACCACAAGGGCTTCCTTGCCTTCTCCCTCCACTCCAAATGAGGGCTGCCTTGTGTCTCGAGAACTCTCAGCCTCGTGTTAGTCTTGAGCTCTTCCTGTCTTCCTTTGTTTCTCGTACCTTCATTTGCCACACGCCACAAGCACAAGTGGCACAAGGGCTTATGACAAGGGCTTACACTTGAAGGGCTTTACGAGGATGTTTGGCTGGGATGTTTGGCTGAAGGTATTAGGGCTTACAACAAGGGCTTACGAGGATGATGTTTGGCTAGATGGGAACGGAAATTGGAGTACTATGTAGCAAGTCAATATTGCAATATTCAAGTTTTGTTCTCACCCTTGTAACCCACTGGATGGAATGTAGGAAGCCAATATTGCAATATTCAAGTTTTGTTCTCACCCTCATAACCCACTGGACTGGGGCAGCACAAAAAAGCAGTTGAGTAAGGCACAAGGCATTTGGGAGGCAGGCATGGTGACTCCCAGGCTGAGTGAATATGTTCGACTCGAGACCCCCGAGCTCATGGCTCATGGAGTTTTATGCACTTTGAGTTTTGTGCCTTCAGTTTTGTGCCTTCATGACTTCCCAGGCTGAGTGAATATGTTGGACTCAAGACACCTGAGCTTGCGGCTCATGGAGTTTTATGCACTCTGAATTTTGTGCCTTCATGAGGTACTGTTCTGACTTCCCACTTGTGGACAAATTTTTGAGACTGACAAGGGAGAGTATCTTTGCTGCTGCTTTAAAAAGTGCGGGACAATGGAAGTATCTCATGTATCTTTTCAATAGAGGACTCGGATGCATGTGTCAGTTCTATGCACGGAGTATAGGGATAAAGGTGTCCAGTAAGGGTCATGCATGGGATGGCTTCTGAGCCCTGAGCCCAGTGAGCCAAGCCTGATTTGAGCTGGGCCAAGCCAGGCCCTGTGTCAGGCTTTGAAAGGCTCTGGGCTCGGCTCCACTATCCTCAGGCCTTGCAAAAGCCGTTGAGCCCGGGGCTCATTAGGGTAGGCTGGGAGCTCATATATTCCTTCTCAACTAATGACTTGCACAGGTACTATACACCTGGAAACTGCCATAAACTATATAGTTCCAAAATTTCTTGTGCCGAGCCCTAACTATTAACAATTCTGAACATGATATGTCCACCTGACATCACCTCACAATGCATCAAGCCACAACAAAACTTGTCAGAGCTCCAACAAAGTTCTGCTTTGCACATTGTAAGTCTTCAAATCCTTCAATCATTCTGTATATACTTATTCAATATTGGATAATCTAGAATTTTATCACTGTAAGTCAACAAATGCTATGTAGTTCTCTCCCTCCTTTGAGCCCAGGCTTGGGCCCGAGCCCAGCCAGGCCAGCCCTGGTTGAAGGCTCAAGGCCCGGCTCACAGTTTTGGCAAGCCCTGGCCCTCCTGAGCCGAGCCCAAGCCCGGGCTTTTGAGCCGAGCCCAAGCCCGGGCTTTTGAGCCGAGCTGGGCCTTGCAAATCACTAATATCCGGGTGAGTAGGCACCAATGTAGAGACTATTTCAAGAAAGTGTGACATGCCTCCTCTTCATCAACAACTCTGGTAGGGTCCAACTCATCTTCATCAACATTATACAGAAAAAAATTGTGGGCATGTCGTATCTGCCTGGAAGATGCTCTGTTCATCGAGAGATTAATGAGACAAAAGCTTTTAGCAAGGTATTATACCCACCTCCTGAGGTACTAAAGTTGTCATCTGGGATGAAGTTCCAATGCAGCACAAAAATGCCATTGACTCTGTAGATTGTGGCTTCAGAGATATCCTGGATAAAGACATTCCCTTTGGTGGAGTTAC
>JAGGAR010024202.1:0-13931 GCA_017657315.1 Termitomyces sp. K1Ag
TGTCGTTCCAGTAGACAGGAAACCGAAAGCGCTAGCGATGCGAAGTCAAGGCTCGGAGACAGAATGTAAAATGTAAGGGTGAACGGACACCCGGATCCATGCAGAAGTATTACCAACACTCATCATAAGTCCAATGGTCAACCGGCCTCGTTACATTCTGACGACGCCGCTGCAACTGCAGGCTGTCAGCTTGATGGAAGGACTCAGGATCGCGGGCCGAGGCTCGACCTGTCGTGACACAATGACAACTTCAAGTTCATGTCAAGTTTTGCCACTCACGTGTGCCCGCCTGCCATCCTCAACGCTATGGCACTGTCTCTCTCATGAAGCGCCAAGGCCCACGTTCGGAATCGACACGTCAGAACTCACGTTTGTCATTCCAGCTGTAGCGTTCGACTAAGCTATACACAGAAATCGTGGTTTTCCATCGAAGGATCGAGTGTTCGAACACGTTCTCAGGGAGAGCAGGGTGTTCCGTAGTGGGAGGGGGGAGATGGTGTCGTTGATAAATGGATCCGAGTTCGAAATACGAGGGAAGAGATTTTGCTTTTCGTATCCTCCGGGATTGTGTGCTTTTCCTGCTCGTAAGTAAGTGCCATTTCCTCTCAAACCATGCAATACTGACTACATACAACAGCTACACACACGCCCCGCCTCTCACCAATGACAAGTACACGCGTATTCTCGCCTCGCCCCATTCCCCGATCCCTGAGAAAATTCTCAAAAGCCCGCTCAAAAATACTTTCAAAAACCTCAACCCACGTGTACCACGCCACTCCGTACCCTTTCCGTCAATGCGTATAATTCACACGTCAAACATACTCCTGCCTCTCCGCTCACTGACGAACAAGACAACATCGTCCTCGTCAATGGAAACTCCTGCATCGTCGAGGACAAATTATATCTCGAGGATAAATCATCCTCTCCCTCCACTCGACTCTCTCTACGTTCCGCAACAACGTTCCCGCACACACCCAGCCTAGAGCCGCCCAATAAGAACCCCCACAGATGCCCGTGCACAGGCCCTCTTCTCCACTGTGCTGTGTTCAAACGGAGCGCACAGAGGGCGGTGTTGAAGGGCAAGAGAGATGGGAGGGAGAGGGAGGAGGACATGACGGAAATGCAGGTGCGAGACACTGATGCAGGTATGAATGGGATGGACGACGGTCGGGAGGGACGGGATGAAGAGCGGGGAGCACGAACACGAACTCGATTTTGAATAACGCGAGGAAACTGAGATGGATGTCGATATGGACATGAATTTGGAATGAGTGCTTGCTGGGATTAGCGACGAACTGAAGCAGAAGCTGACGGTGGCGTAAGAGTCTCGAGCAACTCTGGCCGCTGCGAAGTTTGAGTCCCCGTTCAGGACGAGGCGACATCTGACCACGAAGGACAACAAAGGCGAAGAAGAAAGCGAGAACGACCATAAGAACGAAGTTCGATCTTCCTTGCATCATTTCCGAGCGCATATACTTACCTCCCACACAGAATCCCGTACCCACCTCCATCTCACCCACGAATGCGGACGCGGACGACGAATACGTGAACGAGCATCCCTATCCCTCGCACCACCGTGTACGCCTCTTCGTCCTCCCCAACCTCAACCTCACGCCTGGGGAATTCATAACTCCCGTATCGGGATGTCCATGTCAGATCCGACCATCCAGCATATGCAAGAACAGGGACAGACCCACGTAGGAGCAGGGAGGTGAAGAGAGGCACGTAGAGTCGTGGCGGAGTCTCAGGGTGTGGGGGATATTGTTGTCCCGCCTCCTTCGCCTGCCGTTGGGGCTGGGAAGGGAACTGTCATCGACTACGTCTTCTATCGTTGGAGTTGGGGCTGGATCTGTGTTGACGTCGCCCATGTCCGCTGTCTTCGATACAGAAGCCACGTTCAAAGTCAAGGGCTAAGTTGAGGTTTAGTTTGTTAGATCGAGTACACGTATGTATCTGGGAAAATGTCCCCTCACGATCGAAATCTCGCAACCACACGCATAAGTACTGCCTAATAGTTTCAGGGAATGTATTTACATGCTGTTAGATAGCTAGGGTATGTTCAGATCTATCTCGATTCCCAATTCGATGCTACTGTTCTCATCATCGACAGCTCAGATTCCCTCAGTCCACTATGGGGCGTTGATAGAAGTTGTGCAGGCATTTTTCAACAATGTTCTTGCGCAAGGCCAACAATGATGTTGCAGTGTCTGGACACCTGCGAAGCCGTATGCGGATTATGCGCGGAGGCGGCGTTTGGTTGAGGTAGGAGAAGACCTATAATCCCCATGAGCGAACCTCCCCGAGGTCGATTTGTGCGATCGTCTCGTCCTCGAATCCTGCGTCGTCCTGGTCCCCATCTCTGGCGCCAGGAGTAGGCGAGCTGGAGACCACGGGACAAGGGGACGGCCAACGATCGGGAGATGTAACGATAGGTTCTCCCAGAGCGACGGTGTACCATTTTCGAGGAGTCGGGCTGACGCTCGCAGGGCGGGGTAAAGGTCGTCTTGGCGCGGGGAGACCATGCGCTTGGGCCTGAGATTGAGACGGAGTACTTGGGGTTGTGGTTGGCGTTGAAGTTGGGGTGGTGTTCACGTTTGCGGGTGTAGGGCTCGCAGGGACCCGCTGCTGGGGTGACGCCGAGAGTGCGCTTGATCGAAGGGACGAGTTAGAATCAGTCTGGAGTATCCCGAGGCCCTGGCCAAGGCCAAATTACTAAGCGGGAGAATAATACAAGATGCGAGAGAAGCCGGCGGTGAGCGTGGTGTCGACGCGAACGGGCCCTGTAGAGAGTCCGGCGGGGTGGCGTAGTCGCCCGTGGGGTAAGGAAGACGCGTGCCAGGAGTTTTGAAAGACGCCATGGGCGGGCTAGTCGACTCCCGTGCAGTGCTGGATAAGCGTCTGTGGAGCGATGTCGTTGTTGCAACGGGCATAGGAAGAGGAGGCGAAGGCAAAGAAGGCGAAGCAGGTAGATCGTGCACGATGTGGGTGGAAGTAGTCTGGGGTGCTATGGATACTGGTGCAGGCTGGCGGAATGGACCAGAGGAGAGGTTGGACGGCGATGCAGCAAATTTCGCCACTTCGCGACCGAGGATGCCAACTAGACGACTACTCGAGTCCTTGTCCACTGGTAAATCTTATGGTAGAACCCTTCCACTTCTTGATGTAGTTTGTCAGCCCTCGCCGCCGCCGTACTCAATGATCAGATAGATGTGCCTCTCAGCACACTTTCGTTTGGCGGTGAGGCTGTCGCGCTTAACGCGTACGTTGGCGGGTGTCCTGGGAGCGATAAGTAGGCTTTGACTAAGACTCACGCGTAAAACACACGCACCTCGTGGTAGTCTTTGTACATGGTCGCAAAGCTGCCTTTGCCGATGTTGCCCACGATGACACACGGCCTGACCTCGTCGTCCTCCGTGCGCTTGAGCGGCGTGCTCGCGGGTGCACGAGCATAGATGTGCGTGGTGGGCTCCATGCGAAATGCGTCGCGGGTATAATGTGAGTAGTAGTCAGTAAAAGATATTAGTGCCAGTGGCAGCAGAATAACTGAAGAGCGCGCATGGGGCCAACCATTCACTGCGACTTGGAAGCAGTCACGCCGTCGCGGAACTTCCACTTGCTGACAAAGCACGCCATCTCGCGCCATTCGCCCTTTTCAGGCATCTTGAACTACCAGGTATGCATTACTTATATACGGCTGGGGTATAATATTACTTACCATTAATCACTCGCACACATACCCGAATAAACCGTCCAGTTTCTTGATCCAATATCACACTCGTCACCTCATGACGATAAACGCGACCTCTCTAACAGAGCCAACTTGGCTGTCATCACGGAAGCACAGGTCTCCTTTCGTTCCTTGTTGAGTGGGACGCACCACGAACAAGCGGCTGTGTAGACTTTCAACCGTGACAGTCTTCGCCAATCTTCAACAGCATGGATCAGCAAGTTCCTCCTCTCGCCTTCCGATTTCGTCCGTAGTATTACAGTAGGTAACTTTGACCCTCGTGCGAAACCCGAGACCTTCTATGTCTACTGTGACATTGTACATGGACCTCTATCCAACCCAGTGACGATGTCGGATGCTCACTATACGCTAGCCTGGCTGTTCGTTGACATAACTTCGATATCTAGGACGTTCTCACTCTCTCGCGCATAACGCGCTTTTAGGACTGTTTGAAGCAATGCTGTCTTCACTAGGAGAGGAATTGAACTTGGGACCCGTCGGGGTGTTCTCCCCACATGTGATCTTGAGGCTGATAGTATATGACAAATACGAATCCCAATCTAGAATCCCAATGTTCCAAACCACCCTCCACCTCCGCTTCCGAGGCGCATTCACAGATCTCCTAGCATGTCCCTCAAATCCAACTAGGCAGCCGAAACTCCTATCGCACCCCATCTTCAATTTCGATGATCGTATCCACTGAGGGGATGTCTTGTTCACCATCTGCGCTTTCTGCTCGGTCTGACTTGTGACAAGTTGAGCTTCGTCTACTGCACTTGGATCGGACACACTTGGTGCTTTCCGACTGCCTTTATATTCACCAAAGCAACAAGACCTGTCGTCGCACGACTATGTCTGTTAGGAGGGTCGAGGGTCGCATGCAAGATGTTGATTTTATCTTGAGCTTCACTTGATCAAGTCATAGAGAGCATGCTGAACAAGAATAAGATATGTTTGAAAGCTTAGAACAGCACAAAGCAAATTGGTCTGAATGTGAATGAGTCCGACTCTGTAAGTAAGTAGAGATATGATGGCTATTGGAACACAGTCGCTGAATGAAAGGAGGTGCCGTTGACCATAAGCGTATCCGCCAAATCTGGGCAACAAATCAACTTCCCGACAGAAGAAGATGGGTTCATGACCTTGGTATGAGTGATCACTGATCAGGTTGCACTAGATGCTGCCTTGTTACGGCGTCTTCGTGGCTGAACTACAAAAAGGTAGAGAAAGAGACTGATGATCAGTAAACCAAGGAGACCTGCAACAACAGATACACCAATGGTCGCTTTGGAATCTGGTGCAGTAGATCCGGACGGTGGGGTGGGAGTTGGAGCTGGTTGAGGATTGACGGTACTATAATTGAATTCAATGACCATCTCTGATAATCAAGGCAAAATGATGCACAGACCTTGAAGATCCATTTGTAAATGCTTGAAATCCATCAACCTTGATTGATAAATCACTGCCATCCTCGTTTTTGATCAGTTAACGTGTCTGGATTTGTGGACGTTGATCGACCATTCAGGATGGATGTTGTATCGTTGTCCAAGACAACTGAATATGTTCCAGCTGCAGGTGATGTCGCACCGCTTAGGAGAAAGGAAGCTCCTTCTCAGGTAGTTGAGTACGTCAAAATAACTTCAAGATTACAACAGCTCACCACTGAATTTCGATCGAACTACATCGCCTTTGGCCTGCGATTGATAAAACTGGATATTACTGACGTTCTGGAGGCTCCATAGGCCTTGGAAATGGATATCACTGTCATTTAACGGGTGTAGATTGATGAGGCGAGAGTATGTGACTGAGCACATACCCAAATAAGGTTCTCCAGTGGATATGATATGTGAGATCCACTGTAATCCTGAGGGTGGCATTCTGCATACCAGGGCAGGCATAGTATAACACATGCTGTGCAATGTTACCCAAGTTGAGCATCCACCCAATGTTGTCAGAAGTGAAGCCAGGGATGGTGAACCTCATGGCTCCACCCCATTCTTTCCAGCATATTGTGCCATCAGGCACAGGAAGGATAGTCCTTCTCATTTGAGAAGAACACATGTCGAATGGTGGCCAGATATTCTGGTATTCAGGCTCATTGACCACCATAGTCATAGTCCTATCTCTCAGCTCATAGTGAAAGTTCTGGCTGATTCACCAAAATTCACACAGCAGCTGATAGGTGTCTATGCATAGCTGTGCAGGCTTATGAGTATTGTTCACAGACTCATAGAGCTTGCACAGTTCATGGGGGTTCATAGGGAACCCATGGAACATGACCTTGTTTAGGGTGTAGGGTGTGTGATGGTATGCTGTTCTTGTTGGGAGTTCATGCTCCTGTGCAAGGACAGCATGTTGGCCTACCCACACCTTGTTGGTGTGGATCGAGTAGTAGAAGTGGCAATCAAGCACACCATTAAAAAATTGAGTTCATATGTTCTACCATATGATCAGCATAAATGATAACCCCCAGGCCATCTGGAATATGACCTGTCACTTGTTCTTCCCACTTCTGCACTGCTGTGGCAGCATCAGCCACATCCCGGTCTCATTTTGCTTGCTTGTCCACATTTCGCTCCAAACGCAGACAATGATCCTTTTTTGATTCTCCCTCATTGGGAGTTCCCTCATTGGAACTGGGCACATCAAATTCCTCATCCTCACTATCTCCATGTGGGGATGCTCCTTGTTCACCCAAGGGTCTGGCCATCCCTCCAGTGGAATGACGTCCATCAGCTTCTTCAACTGTATGGGGGTCAACTTCAAGTACATTGGTGGGGCAGTTACTTTCTGGTGCCTCAACAGACATTGTTGGGAAGAAGCAGATTTCCCCATATCCCATGCTCTGGGGTACATCTTGTTGGAAAGCTACGAGCATTGAATGCTCTGGATCCAGTGCAGTAACCTTCTCTTTCTTTTGTGACAGAGAACTTACAGCTATAAGTTCAAGCCAAGTTTCCACCACATCTGCTTTTCCCAGAACAGCATTAAAGATGTGCTCATGCTCAGAAAGAGATGGCATTTATAACATGGTAATAGTATGTAAACTGCAGTCTCTGCAGTGAAGATGATAATGCTCAGACAAGCACATGCTAATTGTAGTCTGGCCAGCCAAGATTGACTCCAACACCTAAAAGACATGTTAGTTAGAATGGGGTGCATGATTATGAGGGTGTGAGTGAGTGAGTGGGGCATCTGAAACATGACCATTGTAACCTTATAAGGTTAGATCTATCTTTTACCTCTCTCCTAGAATGTGATGAACATTTGACAGTTTTAGGCTAGTGATACTGAAATTGTGTCATCAGAAATATCCTGATGTTCATATCTAAATATTTCCCCAATGATTCCCACACTGTCAACTGTGTGGAAATGCACAGTTGCCTACCATCAAAGAGCTCATGTATTCTGGGTTGAAATACATGAGTCACTGGTGGGAGAAAGTATTTTTGGGTAACATGGGAAATCAACCAAGCATAGAACATGGCTGTCTCAACAACTTCTCTTTATATCAGTCACCAAATAAATCACTGCAATTTATGACTTGATAATTTCATATGTATAACAACAGTATTCAGTCTAACAAATACAGAGTTGTGAATGTCCAATAATATTGTTCTGCTGAGTGATTCTTTTCAGCAAATATTGTGGTGCAATGTAAGTGTACAGTTGCATGACAAATTCACAAGCAGTATGGCAGAATTGAGACTGCTCAAATTGAATAGATTGGGGTCTTCCAAGCCATAAATAGTACAGAAAATTGAAAGGACAGAATAAATAAGCAGAGGGTGAACATATGTATCTGAGTCTACAGATAACAAGATAACATAGGAGGGTTATGCAAAGGAAGTAAAAGAGAGTTAGTCCATGCCAGTGAAGCATGCCAAAGAAAAGTTGTACCACCATCAGACATTGTGAGAAGGAATTTGCAGTGAAACTACAGCTTCATGCACACCCACAACTGAAAATGGACCATAAATCAAGAAGATTGTCAGTGTTGGGTAGACAAACTGTAGAAAATTTAGTACATGTGAAGAATGTGAGAGAAGAAAGAATGAAACTCACTGAAATTGAAAAATAGACATACTCAAAAACATAATAGGCAATTATGGCAGCAAATTGATCAGGACTGGTTGACACAGTCATCACAATTTGTATGAGCTGCCAGTCTAATTTGTAATTTGTAGACAATTAGTGAAATTTACAATACTCACCTGAAGGATGGCATAGATTGCTCCTGAATCAACCAAGAGGTATAAGATGTGCTGCACTTGAGATAATAGATACTCTCTGCCACCCATGTTTCTTTGTATGAATTTCATATGTGACCTATAATAGAGGAAATGATGCTAAGCCAAAGCATATTTCCAAGAGCTCAGAAAAAGCACACCATAATGTCCAACTAATGAAAGATGTTGCTACAAAATTTGTTATGAATGATGAGATAGTGGCTGCAAGGGCCAGAAAAGCCTGAGTTGCATTAGCAGTGTTCTCAACATTGGGGTTTGAATTCATTGATAAAAAGACAAGTGTGATAACTGTGTTGAATATCAGCTTGCATAGAATATTGCTAAAAAGGGCCACATACTCAGAGTAGTCAAACAGAGTGCCATTGAAAGATACAGTGCCCACCTCCGCCTATCAAAGACAACCCAAGCACGCCATATGATAAAGGAATCATTGACAAGAGGCTGAGTAAAGATTGTTAGCTGTGGGCTTTTAAATTTTGGAACAGGGAACATGCAGGTATAAATCCAAGCCAGTTTGCTACTACTTCCTCTTTTCCCAGAAAAGTATCCTTGGACTCAGGAAGAGATGCAAAGTTTTTTGTGAGAAGTTCACATTCAACAAATGCCAGACTCATATAAATCGCAGTGTAACCAGTGAACATGATAATGCTTAGGCAAGCAAGTGTAAATTGTAGTCTGACTATCCAAGATTGACTCCAATGCCTAATAGACATGTTAATCAAAATGAGGTGCATGATTATGAAGGAACCTGCCCTACTTGGCCAAAGAGTAAGCAACTATAACTGGAATTGGTGCAAGAATAGCTGTGAAGTATTTAGCATAGTTGATGACCCCAGACAGATTTGACTGACCATAGCACAGAGAGAAAACTGTGGATACTGTGACAGCATTAACAAGCAAATCTTGTCCGTAGCCCTGTAGAAATTGCCGTTCTTCAGGTGTCATTTTAGAGTGAAGTATTGACCACCCAGAATGGGTCTAGGGAATGACCAATTGAACAGAAGTAAGAGTCAAAAGTGTAGCAGGATTCTTGCTAGGGCTGATTGGTGAGGGTGAGGGTTATTATATCTTGTTCAATGTTAACATCAGCTTAAGTAAAGATGTTCATCACTGTTAAAGTGTTATATTTAAGTGATATCAATACATCTCAACATGTATGATGTGGGATGGTAGCAGCCAACAGGCATCAAAGAAGAAAATCATGTATCCAAATCAATCCACATGAAAGTTGTACTATGATTGATTGTCCTTTAATTGCAGACAGAAAAAAATAAGTATAACACAGCATATAGTGAACCCTTAAAAGAATTTGAGTGCTCAAAGAGAATAGATAGATTCAAGTAGCTCAAATACTACTAGTGGTTTGAATCTTAAAGACCTCCTCAAAGTATTGTACTCAAGATTAGAATAGAGTAAGAATAGATCAGAAGATCAACCCTAATGAAGGATCCTCAAACAGATGGCTTTAGATCAAGACTTATGCACTAGCTGTTTGTATTTGTGTCCAGATATATATACTAAATCAAAGAATCTGAGAAAGTTAAAATTCAGCTACAATGACACCATCACATATTTGATGCATTCATACATCAATACAGGAACATTTTCCTGCATGAATTCTGGCCTGAATTGGTAGTAAAAAGCCATACAAGTTTAGGTGACATGAGAGAATTCAAGTTGGTGATTATGCAATTTAGTTTTTGATGAGTAACAAACATAATTATCAGATACTAGTGATGATCTAATGGTCCCTGATTGAAGTGATTTTCATTTACATGTTGATTCAATGATACTAAAGCATCTGTACAGGGAAAGGTATACCACTCCATGACTAACCACTATAACAAACAACTATATCACCAGGTATGCAAAATCAATATACAGCTGAATCATGTACCCATAGAATATAGAATAATTAGATACAGACTGGAAATCTAGGCCTGTCAACACCCTATACAGATGATATTGTGACAAAGAAAACTCAACCATTATCAGGTCATAACACAATCACTCCCAAGCATCAAAAAATGCTTCCTCAAACTCTGAAAAATACTTACTAAGGTTGCAGGAGTTGTCCTCCATTATAACACAAAACACCAATTCTTCAGCTCAATATAACACTGTTTGCCACTAGACATTTAGCTTTTTTGCACTTGCAATAGTATATTGTTATATCAAATGTTGGCAGTTGAGGTTTGTCTTTTGAGCCCCTTAGATAGTGCCATTTCTGTGTGCAACATGGCTGTGGCTCAGATTATTCTGGTTTTGAATATATTTAGTCCATGAGCCTAAGGTAGTGTAATGATATTCTAGAAAGATTAAAACACTTGAAAGAATTGCATGAGTAAAAGTGTGGATGGATGGGTGGAGAGAGGAGCTGGAGAGAAGAGCATGAGTGCATTTGGACAAATAACATGAATTTGATAACCCTAAGATGTGGAGATTGATATACATGAACTCTGAACAGAAAAGTTTGATGCAGCATAAGGAAGTGGTGTTCATAGTCTACAATGCTATAGCATCACATAAGCTTCCACCTATAAACACCAACATCACTGGAAGGTAAGATTACAAAGCACAATTATATACAAGCAAATTGACACACAGCATCATACTAATGAATACAGGAATCAGAAGAGATACTGCTATCTGAAGCAAGGCATCAAAATAGATGGTCTTGGGACCATCATATTCACAGTTGCAAAAAAGGCTGCTTGTCAGATAAGAGACCACTACAATAGATCATTCCCACAAGGAAAGTTGAAAGGGTCCAATCTGGGAGCAGGCAAGACATACAATACCAACCAGACATTTGATGTGACTAATAAGATCTTTGCTCTGGCAAAGGAAACAACTGTGGTAAATGTTCACATACCATTCTGTCAAGATACTGATCTGAATGGCCATCTAGAGCATGTTGTGAAGGAAGGATATAAGCACACAAGCTACAATGTAGGCCAGGACAGAGAATTGAGGTAAAGGCAATACTACAGACATGTAATCATCTACATACTCAAGTTGATAACCCTCCTAGATGGACAGACATTTCAGAGTGGTGAGTCAACACACAGTAATGTAGAATGACATGGCTAAAGCACATGCACATAGAAAGAAGGCAGAGCAAATAAAGGAAGTAGTGCTGGGATAACTCTGAAGAGAAGGTTGAGAATTGATGTTGAAGCAAAAGTAAGAGAGGACAATGAAGAGAGGAGCAAAAACCACATGATGCAGGTGGAGAACTGACACATAGCAGTATTATGGAGGGTGATCAAAAAATTAAAATTAAAAGAAGCAAGGAAAAAGGAGAAAAGTTCAATAGATTAGATAGAGTTATGTAAGCATTGGTTTTGACAAACAAGAGAACAATATCAACAATATATGTATAATGACATAGATTATATGACAAAATTTGTACAACATGTGTCATAGCATCTAAGTTCAAAAGCTTTTACTAAATGGCTATGCCCATGAAACTGTCAGAGGACTCCTCATTTCAGGCTGTCCCTGGTTATCCCAGGTTGCCTCTTTTGTTCAGAGTTTGATCATTTCCAGATATTTTCCCCTTTTGGTTTTTCTGTGGCTTATATGTACTGCACAGCTATTTCCCATGCTTCTGGAGCCTCTGAAGCATCACACTTGGCACAGGAGATCCCTAGACTTGTTCTCTTTGGATCTCCCTCTGCCAGGTGTGTAGTTATGCTTGTAGATGCTGTATAGTACTGAATATATCTTTGGATCTCCCTCTGCCAGCTGTGTGATTGAGCCATAGCCTCCAGTGGTCACCCTTACAACAGAACAAGTCTCTAGCTTTGTATGGGAGCCTCCTTTAGCTTGCTTTGAACCCCCTCTTGCCTCTAGAGTTGTCTCTCCCCAACCAATTTGCTTACTGTCCCTGTCTGGCTTCCATGACCCAACCACTCCCTCCAACTGCTCCCTCTGCAGATCCTGCCTCTCATGATGAAGCCTGAAACTGTCTACTTGCTCTAAAAGCCCAGGTCTAGGCCACACAAGCCTCTCACCCTGCACACAACCAAATTCATCAGACTATGTCAGACCAGACACCATCTCTCAGTCTCTTCAGTAACTCTTGAAACACCTTCCCTCCTCATCACCCAGTGCTCTTGCATCTCCTCCTTCAGAGATTGTTCCCCCTTTGACTCATTTGGATGTACCCACCACTGAACACACTAAAATTCCCTGCCATGCACTCCCTGATGCATACAATGGCAACTGTGCTGTCAGCAAACATTTCCATCAGTCATGCATCACTTACATCCAAATTGCAAGTGATGCCTTCATCTCTGACACACTGAAGATCATCTGGGTCCTTTCTTACATGAAGATGGGACATGCATTAACCTACACACTTCACATGTTCAGGTGTCTCAGCAGAGTCAGCAGTTTTGTGGATTGGACCATGTTCAAGGCTGAATTTCATGCTGAGTTCTTTTCCCTCAACCTCACCAAGACAACCACCCTCTCTCTTTGGGATTGTGACCAGTATGGCTAGGGGAAGTACATACT
Source organism: Termitomyces sp. K1Ag (assembly GCA_017657315.1). Lineage (NCBI taxonomy): Eukaryota > Fungi > Basidiomycota > Agaricomycetes > Agaricales > Lyophyllaceae > Termitomyces > Termitomyces sp. K1Ag. Next base: position 12,502 of record JAGGAR010024202.1, read on the forward strand.
CAATGAGTATATTGACTCTTTTTGGGTGCTAGTTGAGCAGGCTGGGCACTCTGATGGCTACTAGCTTTTCCTCACCTTTCATAATGGTTTACACCCCACTCTCATGGAACTCACCACTGCTTGCAGGGTCTTGAGGTTCATTACCTCTCATTGATTAAGCAAGAAGAGCTTTTCATGCAGCCACTTACACTCAAGGACACCTCTGGGAATTCCTTGCCAGATGCTGTATCAATGGAGCCCTCTTCAGTGGAAGTGGTGGATTCTGCTGCTCCCCTCCCTGAGGTAGAAGAGAATTTCTAGTTGAGCAATGGATGAGTGTTGTATTCCTCTGCTACTTGGTGCTAATTGGTTTGCATGTCTGTCCATAGAATCTGTAAATACATCCCCTGTTGTTGATGCTTCTTCATCAGAAACTGAGACCATAAGCACCCTCTTCAATGTACAAGGTACCTCACCAGCCACAGACTTGGCTAGACCACCACCCCTCTCCTCCCACTTTGTATCAGTGTGTACCTGCATGGAAACACTGCCTGCCTCATCAGCATGTTGTTGCCTCTATGCCATCCCCCAACTCTCTCTATCTTAATGTTGAGGTTGAGATGACCAACATGCACCAGAACTGTAGCATCTCTGCATTATTAGATAATGGTGCCCCAGGTTTGTTGATGATGCAATGTATGCGAAATGATACTGCCTCACCACTCACCCTCTTACTCACCCCATTCCTATGTACAATATTGATGGCACTAATAACAAAGCAGGCTCTATCTATTTCATTGTTGACCTCATTCTTTGCTATCATACTCATGCTGAACATGCCATCTTTGCTATTATGAGTCTGGGAAAGCAAGACACTAACCTTCTTTCTCCCTTTCCTGGTCAACCTTGACCTACCCACACTCCACCCAATCCACCCAGATCTCCAGCTCTTCAAAGCTAAAGCTAGCCCTCATTACAACTACAACACTCATACTCCCACTGCAGTCAGCTAGTTGCTTCTCAACAACCTATCGACCCTCTGAGCTCAACGTCTACATATATTGTATCTGACCTCTATCCATCCCGCATTCTCATTCCGCATCTTACCCTGCCCTGGAGGTGCACTACACACTACTATATTATTCAACTCCCAACTACAGCTCTAACTCTGAATCCCCTACCTTTGTCACGGTCAACGGAAGAAGTTGACCATCGCATTGATATCTACGACGTTCTCACCCTTATTGTGCGTGATGTGCTTTCAGGAATGAAGGAATGTCACATTCAAGTCCTTCTGCTCTGAATTCTCAATCTGGGCAATTCCTTCTGATTTTATGCCCTGGAACACAATGAATGGGCTTGATAGGCTTTGGTCAAACAACATTACCACTGGCAGCAGAATAGAGGAGCCCCCAGGACGTAGCTCATACAGTTGTAAGGCACGGCTGTCA
>JAGGAR010024203.1:0-13869 GCA_017657315.1 Termitomyces sp. K1Ag
GGTCGTATATGGGGACAAGTACGTCGTCAACGAGCACAATTGCTTTCCTCATCCAACATTCCGAAAATTGCTATTTCTCTGCCTCACTATCTGGTATCTTCTCTTCATTCGATGCTCCATTCGCCTAAATTTATACTCACATCTTCCTGACGTATTCTTACCTCTCATTCCCCATGAGCCGATGAGGTACTATACTTATGTATAACACCTAGAATTACTTAGTTTCGTGGATTTAGTGCGGGCTTTGAAATTCTGGCGCGGGCGATCCCTGCCGGCTCCGAGCGCCGCCTGAACCGGAAGACCGTGAGCGCCGGAGATCCCGATCGCGATCTCCCGATCTCCTGAATCTCTTTAATAACCGCAACCCTCCTCTCTCTCTGTCTGTACAATAGTAGGCTACGCTGTGAACGCCCTTGTTGTGGTTGCTGTGAACATCCAGCTTTTGTGGTTCTTTTCGGTTCTTTTCCGGGTGGGTCGGGGGTTTTTTCATTTCCCCCTTCGCTTTCTGCTGCCGGCGCCTGCGCCTCTTCTTTGCTCCTTTTTTTTTCTCGCTCCTGCACAGGGGGGGGGGGCCTTTAGCTCCTGGGGGGGGCCTTTAGGTTATGTTCCTGGCCGACCACATCTCCTGACCACCTCTCTCTTCCTTTCCTCCTTCGGGGGGGATTTCTTGTTCCGGCCTGACACTGGAACGGAAGAACGTGGGACGCACTGCTGTTGGGACACAACGCAGGTCCCCAGGTGGTGGATCATGGTGGATCGGAATTTTCACTACTTCAAGTTTTCAGTTTCTTCAGAATTTCGCTCCATCTTCACTCCTTTTTAGTTTCTTCAGAATTTTCGCTCCTTTCAGTTTCTTCAGAATTTTCGCTCCTTTCAATCTTCACTCCTTTCTAGTTTCTTCAGAATTTTCGTTCCTTTCGTAGTTTCTTGGGTGTCGGAATTTCCACTACATTCAGAATTTTCGGTTTCTTTGGTGTCCATCATATACTTTCAGCTTCCTCGCTCCTTCAGTTTTGCCGATGCTTCCTCTCTGCAGTTTCTCTCTGGTGTCTTTCAGTTCAGTGGCCCCACCCTGTCCTATCCATGTGCATGGCCAGCCGAGCTTGGCATTCTTTCTTGTCGATTTTTCGCTGTCACTTTGCTTTTCACCCTATCCTTTTTTGGTGATGTTGTCCCAATTGGCTCATCTCCTGCCCTATCTAGGGAACTGCTAATCTTTTCTCAAGCATTCATTCATCTCAAGCATTCGCGCTATTCAACCCGCTATTCTTTTTGGTGATATTGTCCCAATGATCTCAACAGATGTGTGCTACTTTGCATACGTGCTATACACGCTGCATGGGCCCTGCGTGGCGCATCATTTGGTATGATTCTGCAGGTCGTGATCAGGCTGGCAGACACCGATAGGTCCCCACTCATTTTTGCCCACTCAGATGATCCCCACCATTCACATGGAACCACCCAAATACAAATATAATGCTATCTTGTTCCCTTCCAATGGCGAGGAAAATACTCGCTGGCCATTGTTCACCATTTCTGACTGATCCAACTAGGTCCCCAACCTTCCCTTGTGGAACTGATGACAACGTGAGTCATTGATTTGTTCGTTGCAGAATTGTTACTCAGGAATCTTACAAGTCCAACGATGACACCTCACCAAAGCACAACCACTACTGTGCCATCGCGAATTATCCCAATGCGGATGCCTCTCCCAGAAGCTCATATGGATTATGTATGTGCAATCCATTTGACTGTCCCTCGTCTCATTCACATTATATGCAGATTGCTGAAGGCCTCGGACACAGGGCATGGAAATACAATGTAAGTACCTTAGAACTCATTGAATTTACAATAGGCTCTGACTATTTCCCAGATCGTGGAGGCTCTCGAGGGCATGATCCGCAAGTTTACAAATCCTTACATCATTTTCTACCCCACAGTTTCTCGAGATGGCATGCCTTTCCCTATCAACAAGATCATTCGCGAGATCCAGGCTCATGCTTTTAGAGAAGGAAGTGCGTGGCGCGGCAACATTCTCGTTGCAAAATATCGCGATAATCCTTTTACATCCATGATGGATATATCCATGGCTGACTATGCCATTCTTCGGAATTATTTTATGACCCACGGGTCACCCCAGGCATAGGCATTCATGTTCTAACCATTGTAAGCGATTGCGGCTTAGTTCAGTGCATTCAGCGCTCTTACTCTCTCGGATCTCTCTTAGATCTTTCCAGTTCTCAGCACCGATGTGTCAAATCTAAACCATCTTTCCGAGGCATTCTTTCGAAGTTCTCGACCCCGCCAGTCATTTCTTTACCTGTTCAAGCTTTCGAAAATTCGATTTGTTTTCTGTTGCAGGGCTGTCCAGTTCAAGTGTCAGGGCTGTCCAGTTCAAGTGTTTCGGTCTCCAGCCATCGGTGTGTGTAGCTGTGAGCGGCACCCGCGATGTGAGTCTGATTCGTTCTAAAGCGTGTTTATGTGTAGTCCGTACTCAGCAGTTGTTCCTGTTCAGTTCTTTCGTTATTTTCGTTCTTACCGAATCTTGTGTTCTGTTTGTTCGTAGTATAAATGCAGTTGTTCCTGTTCAGTTCTTTCGTTATTTTCGTTCTTACCGAATTTTGTGTTCTGTTTGTTCATAGTGTAAATGCAGTTGTTCCTGTTCAGTTGTTCCGTTATTTTCGTTCTTACCGAATTTTGTGTTCTGTTTGTGTGTAGTCAAGGCACCCACGATGTAGACCGTACTCAGCAGTTGTTCCTGTTCACTTCTTTCGTTATTTTCGTTCTTACCAAATTTTGTGTTCCGTTTGTTCGTAGTATGACGTTCGTTCTGTTTGTTCGAACAAGTTTCATTGCTGTGAGCGGCAACCACGATGTGTGTCTGATATGCTCTAAAGCATGTCTATGTACGGAGTGTAGTTGAGGCACCTGCGATGTAGACCGTACTCAGTTCCATTCAGTTCTTTCGTTACTTTTGTTTAGATCAATTCAATTCTTTCGTTCTTCTCTTTCCCTCCGAACTTTGCATTCTGTTTGTTCGTATGACTTTCGTTCTGCTTGTCTGAATAATTTTCTTTTATTTATCTTGGAACTTTCTGGTCCCCCGGTTTCGTCTCTTGTTCATTCATTTTGGTACTTTCTGAAGATCAATTTTTTCAGTCCGTCTGTTCTGGTTCGTGGTTTCTGCTATCCGCTTTTGGAGTCTTGTAGTTGAGCTTCTGTAACATGCCATAAGCATGAACTCAGGCTTCTCCCGACGCCACACGCACTTGTCACTCGTCGTCCCTACCTTCTCAGTGCTCGTGCAGTTTTTTCGTAACTGTCACCTTTTCCTTCATCTTCTTCACCTACTCATCGTCGTTCGTCCCTTCCACTTGTCTCTTCTCACAGGCTTCCTTCTCACACTGCTTGCAGAGGTGTGCACCATCACCTCCTTCCTTCACCTTCAACCTTGCATGGTTCAGTATTGATCGTCGTTCGTCCCTTCCACTTGTCTCTTCTCACTCATTTCTCCTCACACTGCTTGCAGAGTTGTGCACTGTCATCTCCTTTGACCTTGCATGGTTCAGTGCTGATTAGTAGTTACTTCCTGTTCATCACTACTAATACCTGGTGCTGTCCATTCGCTATTGTCGCACCAACGACGCCGACAATGGAAGCTACGAGTCCCAAGGAAACTTCATTTGCAACACCCACAAGCGACAACTCCAGTAACAATACCCACAACCTCTCACTATCTTTCTGTCCAGACAGCGGGAACTCTGCCTCTGCTAAGGAATACACTACATTGTTCACGCCATGTCCTCCAGGTATCCACGAAAGTGTGCGCACCTATCGCAGGCATAGAACTGCCACGGTCATCGTCACGCCCTGCCAAATCATCATTCCTGGAGGCACACGCATTGTTGCATTTCACGCAAACGCCGTAAAATTTGATTTGCCAGGAGCGTTTATTTCTATTTGTGATACAATCTCTGTCGTGTGGGAGGGAATAGAACAGGTGATCGACGGGGTCATTCGCCATATAATAACCGTCGATCCTCTCATCCCTAGTGTCAAATGGGGAATCATTGGCATCGTGACACCTGCAATGGGACACTTCATTTTGGTTGTTCCAGTCACTATGTTGACTGGCCTTCGCTCTGTCAATGCTCACACTGCACCTGGCGAATGGGAGATGTTGAATGTACCAGTCTGTCATGTGTGCGGAAATGAGAGGATCTGCCCAGTCTACAATTCTCACAATTGGTCCTGCTGTTGCGCGGCAAATTTGTCCCATTTTTCCCCCGAATGTTGACTGGCCTTCGCTCTATCAATGCACCTGGTGAATGGGAGTTGTTGAACGTACTAGTTTGCCATGTGTGTGGAAACGAGAGGATCTGCCTAGTCTATGATCCTCACAATCGGTCCTGCTTTTGCACGGCAAATTTGTCCTGTTTGCCCAATGTCTAGATATTCTCTCCAGATCTGAATCTCTTCAGGACCTATCTTGGATTTATTATTTATCCTGGATCTTTTGCATGTCATAATATCTTTACTACATCTTGAATTATGATTACCGGCAGACTTCGACCCATACCTGAAGTATAACTTGAGAACATACTTTTTTGGGCTCTAGTGCGTGCAAATGGGCACTCACTCTTTCGGTTGCATCCAGGATTGCACACGTGACTTGTCTGCGAGATTTGAATCTAATGTCAGACATTGAAGTCATCTCATTCTTCTGTTCTAGTGAATTTCGTTCTCTTCGTCTTCTTGGTTTTGATCCCCACGCAATGTACAACCTCACTGAGATCTCTTATCAAAAATGTGTAGAGAGGGGTCAAAAGTTTTTGACAGCACTTGTAGAGCAAAGGCGGGGTTCTTCTATGTTTCAAGTCGCAGAGCTTCCCAAGCTAGATCTTCTTGAGAAGGCATTCGACCAAGTACCCAACTCTCTCTCGCTCTGCGCCCTCCAGATTTATTTAATCCACTGTTGCTGTTGCAACAACAAAAGCATTGAGACTGCTGTCACCATTCGTGCTGCTTTTGTAGCTCATTGGAACAATAAGTATGAAGCTGTCCGTTGTCTCTTTTTCAATGCTCATCATGTTCTTGCCATAAACAGCCATACGTTGTTGGGCAATCCAGCTAGGACAGCTGAGGTCCGCCGGATCATGAAGTTCTTGAAACTTTGGAGGGATTGTGAACAGAAGAAAAAGTTCATGGAACTCAAAATATGTAGGGATATCTTTTCGGGGACTCAATTGCTGGATCACATCGTTCCCTGCCTAGAGATCTGATTTCAGTGTCCTTTACTTTGCGGATGATGTAAGATTGATTTCAGTCTTTGGATGCTGATGCTCACAACTATTGCTTGATCTTTCTAGAAACTTGACGATGGTTGATGGCTGCTCAGAGTCAGAGATAGGGAAAATACAAGCAAGTCGTGCTTTTCTGGACATACAATTGAGAAAGCACCAATGTCAACTTACTATTTGGGAATGATCTTTCGTGGTTCATGCATTCACGTTCGGTTCTTAGTAGCGCTGCTGCTGCGGCAGTGGGTTTGCTTGCCCACCAAAACAACGTTGAGTCTGATATGATACTGAATTAACTGAGATCATTCATTAACCATACACGAGAGGTGATGGGCATTCATGATATATGCTCTGTTGAAAGTTTCATTACACAACATCTGGTCTTCTCTGGGTATTTACAAACCTGTACTTTTTAGACAAATCCCATTCAGATAAAGGCATACAAATTTACATCGCACATGTTATTACAATATCGACAAAGGACCTCTGCATCTTTCTCATCAATTTCTTTGCTGAAGTAACGGCATATTAGCTATGTGATTGTAAGAGTTTATCTGACCTGAGGTTCTAGAAAGGCAAGAAAATGCACACCGCATGTCTACATGTTTCGACAACTCGAACAACTGTACCAAGCTTGTCAGACGTGGCATTTAAATTATGCTATGGATCCTCACCGCGGCAATGCTGTAGTTCACTCTTTGACTTGGTGGTGGCCCGTCTTGATCGAGACAAGCTACAGAGACATCGTCCACCCATTTTTGGACCTCACGAGCATCCTGTCGTGCTTAAAGCAGAGAGGTCAGCATATCAAACCAGTGGAATCAGTTGTAGTTACAGTAGTAAAGTATACATTTGGATGGCTGTTGATAGTCTAGGGTCAGCATCAGTCAAACATTTCACGCAATACAAAGCTCACCAATCCATCGTGTCCAGCGCATCCTTGGCATACCAGTAAGCTCTACGTAGTGTATAACATGCTCATATGGCATACCTGTTTCCTGATAATATCCTGAAGAGGGGGTCAACAAAAAAAAAACAGCTCATGAATGCGGATATTCACCTTCAAAGCTCTTGAGAACGTCATGATGTATTATGAATCTCGAGGGTATTTAGTCATTGGAAAGAAAGAAGACAAGATTTGGCTATGTATATACCTGGCATCAGGTTTATTGATCCCAAGACCAAAGGATGGTTGCAACTACCTAAAAGTAAATCAGACTTTGAAAGGCAAGTGTCATTGTATGTAATCTTATTGCGTCGATCCCACCTCCCATTCCTCCGATCGAGGATATGTAGACTATGGCATCAAGGATCAGCAAAGCATGCATGCGCATATGATAAGGAGAAAAGAACACACCTCATGCCACGATGATAAGGCTGGGAATTTATGCTCTTTGTCCTGAGGTATCTGGAAAGCTCACCACAGGTAGCGCGCTTCCTACAGTAGATGACACTGGAAGAGAGCTGTTTCCTTCTGTAGAGGATGATGATATACTCAGCTACTTGGGCCATCTGAGAGATTAAGTATTCGTGAAGTACTCTGGAAAAGAGTCAACAAAGACTTTATACTTGTTTGTAGACATGATTGGCACCTCGTAGAATAGCTAACCGCCATGATGGGAACCTTCTACAAAACATTCCAAGAGATCGGTACTTCGAGCGAAAGTCATGGCCCCATTCCTTTTAAGTTATCCATGTCAGCTTGTTGAACGGAAATGGAAATTAGCTACCAATATACAATGAGCCTCGTCAACAATGAGTCGATGGAGCTCATTTCATCTTCATATACACCTTCAAGCATATTCATGAAATCTGACAAGCAAAGCCATTTGGGCGTCGCTAATTCCAATGGATTCAACGAACCTGTAAGACTGAACTCGTGCACATGCTATAGATGAGTCGATTCTCGGGATGCCCAGATAGAAGGTCATCAATGATCTAAGATTGTTGGTAGAATCAGGTAAAATCAGGAAAGTAGAGACAAAGATGTGCATCTTCACCTCGCTTTTCCTCGGTAGGAGTCTCGGACGTCAGAGACACGACGAAGATCAGCTTTGCTCGCAGGCTGTCAACCTCTGAGAAGAGGTGAAAATTAAGTCAGAACGCCACGGACGCAACACAAGCTCATGATTCTTCAATCAAAGCCGAGCATTTCAAGTGGATAGCATATGGACCCCAAACATAGACGAGGGTATTTGATCATAGTCTATGTGTTAAAACACGCGGGAGGCGGTCGAAGTTCGTCTGCGTTCAAGTAGCTACTTGGCAACAGTAACAGTAGTATATTAGAAGACTGCCGTTGCTGTGAGTTTGGGGGAAGGGACCAAAGGTCCCTTCGCTTGAAATCCCGTCTCGTGTCTGTGAATCGCTCCGCATGAGCTGCTATCGGGCGGGTGGGTTGATGAACTGACGACGAGGTTGGAACGTCAAGCTAGCGTGGCTTGACCTAAGGGTGTGGTGGGTGGGTGTAAAAAAACTATCGCTGCGGCGATCTTGTGTGATGGAGAGCGTGACAAGCTGGCAAGGGGTGCCCATGTAGACCATCGTTCCAGGCTCAGGGGGTCCGAAGCTGCTACTTCCACACCATGCTATCTTTGAGATCCTCTTCGTTCGGCGTATTTTCAGTTCCACCAATGTGTACACCTTTGATCATCTAGATAGTGTGCCAAATCAGCATGGGGACGATTTCCCACTATTTCACAGATACCTCCTGTCAGGCACTTTACTAACATACAGATTAAACAGGAGATCTAATCCTACCTGATGAGAGATTCTGAAAACTGGGCCTTCCCAGAGCAGTGTCGCCATCACTGCTTGTTGGGAGTGGGTGTGAACACAACTACCTGCACCATGGAGATCGAAAGATTTACAGAATAGGGATTGTATAGGCCGATTCCTTAAGATTCAACGTGGGCCAGCGAAGAAACACTCGGTGTGGGAAGAAGGTGTCAGTTGGGGGGTAAGGAAGAACAAAGATGTGAATCGGCTCAATCCTCTCTTTCTGTACACCCGAAGGGGCGATGAAGACTTTATCACTATAGATTTACTTTTCAAAACCAGTGAACATGAATTAAAGAAATGAGCATAACCCGAGTCGAATGCAAATTCTGCCACCAGTCCCTGTGACCCAGCCAAGCTATTCAGTATTATATGATTTTAGAGTCTGGTGTAGTATCGAGTAGGAAGTTTGTCTGCCCACATGATAGAATAATTGGCACAATTCAGGGATGAGATTTGCTGGCTGCACCAGAAATCATCAACTTTTGCTGTTATCTTTGTGAGATCTCATAGTACCGACATAGAGAAGATCCGATGAGATCACAAGGCTATCATTGTTGGAAGAAGATATACTGGGAGAAGAAGCCTGCAGAGAGATGACAAAGTAGAGTGCAATATATTCCTTCCTCCCTTCTCAGATCTCGGAATTGACAATGTATGTAATAACGAGGTCGTCGAAGAGATCATGAGTGGCCAAAATTTGGAGATAACCCATGTGATCAATGATGTGAGATCGAACACGTCTGTCCGAGTCCTGACCACGCACTGGCACTTTTGAGTACTTACGTGCTCAAAGGTGTCCTTGAGATGACTATAGGGGCTATTCTAGCTCTGGAGCATGCTCGAGGGTCTCAAAAATTCAACACCTTTCTGGTTTGAACTATTTGAACCCGTGCCATCACCCGCTTTCCTCATGCTGGCGAGAAGCCTACGTGCCTTCAAACGGGCCATCATATGGCAGGCCACAGAATATATCAAAGAATACGACGATGGAGCCATCAGACTCTGCCATACTTTCCTCCTGGCTGTTCATTGTCGTGATCTTGACACTGAATACTCTGGCTGACTTGCCTTGGCACCCCCGATGGGTTGGAACTCTTGTAATGCATTTTGTACGATGCAACTTCAGTTGTTCTTACCAGTAGCACATTCTGACCTGCTGCAAAGTTATGCGACAACGGAGGCACAATACAGAGCAGCGGCTCAAAGCCTTGTTAGCTTGGGATTGAGCCCACTTGAATACAATTCTCTCAATCTGTACGCAATATCCCTATTTTATCCTAGGATTGTTGATCTGATTGATTTTGCAAGGATTGTGGATGACAAGGGAAAACGCGAAATACCTCGAAGGGCTTTACATGGGATACGACCACAATATTTTTCTCGTTTGTCTAGAAGATTGGATTAAAATTTGGTCTACTCTGATGGGTACACTCTACTCGCACATGTTTCTGTCACCCAGTCAATTTATCCACCCTGCTCTCAAGTGGCTACTTTGCTTGCGACTTCGTTGCTAGGTCACGAGACTTCTGATGCAGAAACGTGGGGAGCAGACTACCTGAAGGTGACAATATACTGTATTAATAGTAGTATTCATCCGGTACTAACGCCATCTTGTAGTATGACAATTGTTATGCAGGTGGCCAATTTAATTGAGTTGACTGCATATGTAAAGGCTGAGCAGAGTATCAGTTAGCCCTACAGATTTCGTGGATTTCGATCCTCCGATCCAGGTTCGTAGATGATCTTTGATTACATCTAAATGATCCGTATCTCACTTGTGCATAGATTGAGGTGACCGTCAGCGGTTTTCTTGATAAATCCTTAAACTGACAGTAGGCCTAGCCTCATTATTTTACCATGAGGGATGCACTGAGCGCCACCCGGCGTCCGATAGTTTTCTCAATTTGTGAATGAGGAGTTCAAGGTATGAAACCTCGATGCTTTTTTCATACCATGAGAGCTTCATATCGTTATAGACCCTGCTAGGTGGCCTGCTAGTGCAGTTGGAAATTCGTACGTCGACTTGTTGGAGGTCAGTAATTCGGGACTGATGACTGCAGAGCAACAGACTCATTTTGCATTTTGGCTCATTTTGGGCAGCAGCAAAGTGCGTTGTCTTGTTGCTGTGCCAATTTTGACATTCATGACGGATTCATCATAGTCCCCTTCGCTTATGTCAGCAGATTTGACCAATCTGACTAGCGCCACACTCAATATCCTCAGAAATACAAGAATTACTTCTTTAAATGTAGCCTACAATTGTTCAATTTGAATCTTCATCCCAAAGCTTACGCACCTCCACCCTAGCAAGACAGTTTGGGGAAATCCATCAGTTTCAAGCACAGATACACTAACGATCATGATGTCTGGGCTGCCCTAACAGATGGGTCTACAATTGTAGGTACGCCGTGCTAGATGCAATATCGGGAATATTCGAAGTCATCTAATGTAATGCTGAACAGTTCTCATCAACTGGCAGAACTCGACCCGATCCCTCGTATTTAACTTGGCCGGCATCGGGTTTCAAATACAGTAGATCTCATTGAGGGCACATCGCTTGGCAAGCTCATCACTACGTAATGATCTTCCCCATAAGGCTTGATTTTTCTTCTCTGACTTGATTGCAGATACGAATCGACTGTCGCCGCACATGGTTCCGTGGTTTTAAAGCCAAGTAGCGCTACTACGGTTACACCCCTTCCTTTCACCTTCTACGATGCCGCCGCCGCCGCTATTGACATGATCGCTGGCGGTTCCACCACACGTGTGGTCAACTCATCGGTGACAGTCGTGGGCTTCATTGGTAATGGTGGGATATTAACTCTTAATAACGTGGATGGAGGCACATCAGGGGAACCGAAACCTTGGCTTTGGATCACATTAATGGTGACTTCACTATGACCAACACAGCATCCCCCAACTGTCGTAACGCCTTCATCAGCGTCAATGGGGGTACTGCTGTGAAGATGTGTATATCAGCTCAGGTAAGCAGTCAAGTCCTTGACTCATTTCTTTCAGGTGATCAAACGTTCTGCTCCAGAGTTGACATCCTGCTTGCGCCGGACTTTTACTGTGTGGGCATCTCCATCTGACAGGAGCGAATCTGAAGTTTGGCAGTAGAATGTGATACTGTCGCTCTATTTTGCTGTCTTCCCACAAAAGTTCCCAGATACTCCTTGTACCGAAAATGGCATTCGATATTTGGGGGACAATGTAATCTTGGGTGTGAGATCTATGAACCTTGTCCGGATCTCAAGGATTTTCCTCTTGAAGTTGTTTGTAAAACATTACCACCATGAACGGAACTCGCAGATTCTCTCATTAGATGAGATGCGGTAACTGATGTCAGTTGGATTTTTGTGTATGACTCTGCGTTTGTCCAGACCTAGAACGCCACCAATCTACTGAATCGGCTAGCAACAGTGCTGATAAAAACATATGTCTACATCTTCTCTGACTATATATATAGATACCAAATGTCAAGAGCTTTATAATCGATGTTAGTACACATGGTCAGTACACGTTACAACCTTCAAAAGCATAGAGTAAATAGGTATGAAATTAGATAATAGTGAAGTTATAACGACAAAAAGAGGGATAATATGTCCAATGGTTAAAGAGAGTATACCACAGTCAAGCATAGCAAGATAAGGAGTCAAAGCGGGAATGATGAGAACGGAGAACTTGAAAGACCTGATGGAAAAAATGGAGAAAAACCAGGCGAAATGTTTGCACGTTCTCGCTTCATCGCAAGACAACCATTAAGGCATCCAAATGAGCAGAGAAGACTTTGCCTCTACGAGTACCTCAGGGGATTGCCCTTCCATCGGCGGCAGGGTCACGAGAGAACCAGCATGAGTGCGATCTGGGATGCGGGATGCGGGTCCTGAGTCATGAACGTGCCGTGAGGCTTGATGTCTACCAATCCTGTGATGAGGTTTGACAGGATCGGCCATACATTGACTAGGGCGAGGGCATGAGCATGATAAAGGTCAGGTAAAGGTATAGAAATTACCTGGAATCTCTGCCTTTCGCTAACAGGGTAAATGCTAACAGGGTAAATTACCCGTATCCAAACCCTCCATCGCACCGTTCCTTCGTCCGATTCATGTACATAATCAAAGAAAAGACGCCTGATGGCTGAAAGAGTCATGACCAGGCAGTTGTTCGAGCAGTACATGATCGTTCCCCTTTCCGTGAAGCGATCGAGTATAAAGAGGGTTTGGAGGGATTGATTGGGAAGATGGCTGAATTGGAAGGAGTCCTGTCTCTGAAGTTCCGGAGCTGGGCTTGATCCTTCAGAATCACTTTCAGAGATGCTGCCTGGGCTACGCCGTAAGTTCCAGGAGTTCACCGCTGAGAGTGGAGGAAGTCTCAATGATGGGGTACGGGGTGGACTGACTAGTGGATCGTGCCAGCACTTTACAAGAGGCCGATTAATAAGTTATCAAGACGAAATGATGGGTGTAAGAGAAGCTCACTTTCGCTTGGAAGTTTGGTGAAGTGGGCGAAACAATTTCTATTTCTTGTTAGAAGGTGAAGGAATGACTTGTGGCTTTCTGCGTCGTAAGTGTATGTTCCTTGAGGCAAAAATCACATCTGTGCACAAACCTGAACATGCTTGTCAAAAGCGTATAAGGCAGCCCTGACAATGGATTATGCATAAACCTGATGTTCATTGTTGGTTGGAAACGCTTCACCTTCCATGCAAACCAGATGGCAGCATCGAACAGGCAAATTTTCCAACACAACCGTTTACCCTCCGAGGAGTTCCCGTACGGGTTCATAACAGCAGCATACGCAGCGGCGATCCACGGTCTGATTGCCTTTGGGATACTTTGTGCATCTTCCGTAATAGAGGCAAACCAACCACGCCATTTCTGCGGTCGAGTAAACATTTAGTTTAGTGAACATGTAAGGAAAGTCTGTCTACGCACTTTGACCAGTTCAACCCTATATGCCCGCTTGAGATCAGCGTTTGTCACAGACTGGCTGACCCAGGACGATGCCGCTGCAGGGATCAGTCGGTTAGTCCATATGCCTGTTTCTATATTCGTATAGAAGGCTGCATATGCGAAGGCGCCAGAGATGCCCCCGAGGACAAACTACAATGACCGCCCGTCAGTTGAAGGTGCTTCATTGCAATAAACTACTCACCAGAATGTGTTTGCCAATACGCGGCTTCCCAACCTTTTCTGCGAACGATCCCTGAGGCCGAGTACGTGCAATTTCTTCACGGAACGATGGGATATTTTGACATCGAGGCAATATTGCCCGAAAACTACTGCGCACGGCAGATTGATGTAAGGATCGCGACGACCATGAGTATGGAGTTGCTAATAGCCTGACATGGAGTCGGCTCAGCGATGTCCTGAACATCAGGCCTGATGTTGTAGACGAAAGTGCGTGTGGGTCGATGTCTAGGGTTAGGGGGTTATATATACACTCAACGGCACGCCCATTGTCCCTCTACTATAGGATGGATGAACGAGGCAGTACTATACTCAGAGGTGTCATTCAACTTGCTGCCGATTCGGAGCTTGTCACAGATTCAGACGAAGAGGTAAGCTGATGCGATGATGGTGCGATTGAAGTACTGATGACTGTCGTAGGTCTTTATTATCTACTCTAATCTACAGGCTAACGATAAATCAGATACGGACACCTTTCATGGACTGGGACATGTTGACTCGCACAAGGATGCAATGACAATTTCATTTGAGTTCAAGGTTCCAAATCACTCTTCAACCGACGCAAAAATCTCTGGGTCCCAGCGTGCTAGAAAGTC
>JAGGAR010024204.1:0-13836 GCA_017657315.1 Termitomyces sp. K1Ag
TTCCAGCCACCATCCCTTGAAGTAACGCATGTAGTGCTCACCTGAACCATTTAACTGCATCCCACCCCTATCAAACATGTTCCAGCTTCAACATACAAAGAGAGAGTGAAATCAACTCACCCAAGTACATCGGAGTTGGTTCCTGCCAGTGTACAGCATCAGTGCTTTGCTAGACCACAGGCGGGCGGGACTGGCGCAGCATGAACCACCGAGAGTTGTACGAGGACAATGAGCGCGAGAGCGTAAAGATATCGAAGCAGCTTCATGGCAGGTGCCAGCCTTAGCAGTTGTATATGCTTTTCAGGAATTATAAACTGAAATAGTGAGGGTGATAGTCAACCTCACTATATATAAGGAGTCCACTGGCGGGCAATGCCCCTGCTGCTCACATGAGTCCACCATATTCAAGGTATTCCTTGTACCGAGTCGGAAACACTTGAAGTGGTGTCCCAAATCCCACTGCGCCCATATGCAAGCAGCTTCTGAGCAATGACAGTCGGCGCAAGTGAGTTAAAGGCCTGGAGAATGATGGAATATGGCACATTTAGATTGGATTCGGCTTGGGCATTGCTGGGGTCGACACTCGGCGAGTCTGCGTTTTGTATCTTGACGCATAGAAGGGCATCCGAAGAACAAGGGTCGCTCGACGCGGCAATTCGCACAAAAACCGTCTGTCCAGCACAATAATAACATCCGAGAAAGACCGTGACCCGAGGCGCAAAAAACCACTGAATTTGAGGTGCATTGCTGCATTGGTCGGGATGGTCAAACCAAAAAAAAAAGTGGCGCTGGTGAACTCAAGGAGAAAAGAGATCGCGTACATTACATAGATGAAATTAACAAAGAAGAGAAAGGCAATGTGAAACAAAACGATAGTGAGAAAACAGGAAAAAACCCAACACATTACGGAGATAAAAAAAAATCCCGAAAAGGCATTGAGGAATAGAGGAAGCAATAGATTTGGATGGGCTTGCAAGTAGCAGCGCAAAGTGATATTGATGCGCACACCATGGACTATTGTTGATATCACCAAATGGGATGGTCAGGGATGTTTTCCACATTGTCATCATCGAGTGCAAGCTTACTACTACTTTACTAGCTGGATCCTTCTTCAACCGGAGCAAAATATCAAAAGTTAAAAACAACTGGCACCAGTAGGAATGGAACTTACTGAGTGTCGAATCAGCTTCAGGAGAAGTACGGCAAACTGAGCGGCCTGGCGAGAGTGCACCAACGCAAGCAGGGCAAAAACGAGAACGAATATCGCAGTTAAGGACTCGAATAAAGTTGTTCAAGTGGACTAATATACTGAGCCACAACTCGTAGGGTTCTATGCATTGTGATGCCTTCTCTGATCTAGGTTACGTATGAGTCGCGATAGGGAGGTAGGTTTTCCATCCTTGCGCCACATTAACTTCGTTGTGATGATTCTTGGAACAAGTTGTACACGCTGTAATCAAAAAAAGTATGATTTCGGTCACACACACGGGGCCAATAGTGTATCAATCTGTCATCCGATGGCTTAGGCCTAGAGACATATCGGAAAGAAGACATTATAAGAGCACTTCTTGCCCTCGATATCACTACTAACTAGTCTTGCACTAGTCTGAGTATCACCTTCCATCCGAGTACTCTTATCCTTTCCTCCATTCAGGGCCAACCAACCAATCACAATTAACCATCCAGGGAAATTATTGTGACCAATATTAATGGTCAAAGTTTTAAGTCACTGAGAACTGATAACACGAGGTATTTTTTATCAATAAGTAATAGTGTCGGGTCGTGAGTTTGCACTCATTCTCTATCTCATTTTCAGACAGCCCAGTGATGTCTTGAGTGGGAGACGAAGCTGGACCGCAGGAAATGAGGTTCACATGGGTCCAGGATATACTGAGCCTTCGGCCGAAGCCAGGATGACGCGAAATGTCTCGGAGCCGAACGTCGTCACGGTCAGGCTTTCTCTCAACCTGTATCTCTTTTCAATGTCCCCTCCTCGTCGTGATTGCAGAATAACATTATAAAAGACATTGCTAATGTTCTCGATGTTCAGGATGTATGTATCTTTCTATCTCCTAGATAAATACGATATCGATCTGAAGCCTCTGGTGGCGTTAGTAGGAAAAAGAGCCTCAAGCAGCCAAGTTGCTCGTCTCAAATCCAGAAAAAACTGCCAGATAGCGACGTGCATTATTCTCATAATTTGAATGTCTTTCTTTTTATTTTCTAATCTTTTTGTTCCCAGAATAATGCGTCTGACCTTCCCCAGGCAACGTTTCGCTTCTGACACCATTTGGGAGCAGTTCTTGTGTATCTGCATTTATCTATACTGTAGTGACATCTAGTTGACATTTCCTAGGCTTTACCTGCACACAGGGGCTCAGAGGATAGCTTTAAAGAAGCTCAACCGGTACGTCATCATGTTTTACGGAGTGATCAACTCGTTTGGTGATGCAAACCGTCCGTGACAAGAACTGCAAGCCATCGGACTCGGTGAATGAGCAGCCAGTGAGTCTACAAAAATCGCGGTCCTGACAAGTCGGCTAATGTCTTCAAGTCTAAGAACACTGTATGTGCTTGGTTCACTTACAGATTGCATATATCACCGTGACGTCTGAGTCAATGTTCAGGTTTCCTCTAGTAATGTCGATCCTTCAGGCTCCCAGGTTTCCGAAAACCCAACCAAAAACCTAGTATGTGTACTGTACAGGTGTATAGACCTTGATTCGACTTGTCATGCTGACGAGCCTCAGCGAGACACAGAAAAGTACTGTCTTGGCAGCACTCCCGAAAAAAAATACTATGAATTCCTTGACACCCCATACCCATCCTTCATCAAGCGAAGCTTGGCGCCTGACGAGTATTACGTCGTGAACGGCAAAACAATTCTCCCTCTTTTGGCCAAGGAACGCATCGAAAACGAAGCTGCGGCTATTAGATTTGTACAGGCGTATACAACCATCCCCACCCCGGTTGTTCGATGTGCCTTTGAGGACAACGGCCGATTCTATCTCATCATGGATTACGTTCCCGGCATCACACTTGCGGAGGTACCCGACGACCAAAAAGCCATCGCGCTCGCAGAACTTGATTCTTATCTCGAACAAATGCGCTCCTTAAAATCCAAAGGCATGGGGGGGGTTTGCGGGATGCGCTTGCCTTCCTTACCGTCTTGCCCAAGAAATGCCTAGAGAGATCGTTCAGTTCCATGAGGCTGATACTCCAGAGTTTGTATTATGCCACAACGACCTCTCACAACACAATATTATCGTGGATGAGAAAACCTTCAAGATCAATGCGATCATCGATTGGGAGTATGCAGGGTTTTACCCTGCAGAGTTTGAGGGTGCTGTTTGGCTTCGTCCAGGGCCATCCGTCGCTCTCGATTTTCAAGTTGATGATGTGCCAAAGTGCTGCAGGTGGTCGAGAAATGGAAGGTGTAAACAACCATGTTCCTGTTGGTTTGTAGAACTAAGTAGAAGGCCGAATTTCACGTGGTAAGTAGTTAATAAAATTCGTCGTTAGTTTTGTGTCGACGGGATTCCACTGGTAGATCGTCCATGATAGCACAAAGACACCGCACCGTACACGTGCACTTTCGACCGACTGACCGGATTCTAGGCTTTGTTCAATGCCCTAAAATACCACCAGAAATCATCTATTGCTTACACTCGTATTACTGAGTTGGGTGTCGACTCTCGAGACGTCGATCTGAAAAGATATTCATTTGGCCTTGTTGGTGTGGAGTCTGGACGCCTGCAGACCGGTTCGCCGACTGAGTAGATTTACTTTGAATTACACACATGGCCATTGGCAGCCATAGTGATAACAGTAAAGAGCATCAGGATTCAGGAAAGTATCGCGAGCCTGTGGCATATCCGAAAGAGAAGTGAGATGGTTTTTACTCTGGGTAAGGAATGCCTCCAGGCAGTGTAAAACACCCGATGCCCCCAAGATATCCTTGTGTCCCAGTCGCCGGGGAGCAGAAAGCAGGTTTATCTGCGTGCTGAAGATAGTGTGCATCGGGTTGGTTGGGGCCCTGTATGCTGCAGTGTTGGCGTGAAGTACTAGATTATGAATTGAAGCGGTTGATCTTGAGGACTGCTGCCAAACAACGCGTCGCGTCGCGATCACGCGACTTACTCAGCGTTTGAATTTCGATTTTCACTGCCATTACTTACCAGCTACACAAGGCCTCACGCATCACGCTTAAAGCATAAATATCGACAATTGCAATAAGTAACCATAATAATTAAATCTGCAACTAGATTGTACATTGATTGCATGACTGCACGGAGAAAATGTTACAACCCATCGTCGCGGCCCACACCATACCTGTCGACGACGGGGCACGATGTAATTTCTATATCCACCATGTCCAAAAAGTATCGAGAAAAGAGAATCAAGACTCAGCCGCTGCCTCAGCCTCGCGTTTCCGGCACTCATGCACGATTTCCGCCTTCAGGCCAGGTAGGTCGCGCTTTAAGTCGACGACGGTGTTCTCCGGCCAGCGTTCCAACGCCCAGTGGCGCATGAAGGCACTGCACTACATTGAGAAGGTCGACTCGATCATATGTCAAAATCATCGATAGAAAGCAGACACACCTTTAGGTAGCGCTTGTGAGCATATTTCTTGAATAAGGATTCATGTCGGATGGGCTTTAGAATATAATTAATCATAATGTTAGCCGTGGGTAAGAGCTCCTCTTCAGAATACGTCGAGTAGTGCTCCATGTTCGGAGTCTAGCAATGGACACGTTAGTGTCTCATTCCTCAACGAAACGTTAACGTCAGGCGACTTACCCATTCTTCACGACCCAGCACCAGCCTTCCGAGCCACATCGCCGCCGCCGCCAGCAACGATGGGAGCGTTCCCACGAGGCGCCACTCCAAGCATCCGATTTCAATCAGATACTTCCCCACAGTCCGTGCCTGGACATCACAGTCGTCCGCCTTACTACCGCGGCGTAACCAACCCATGGGACCAGGATAACGCAGGTCCCATTCGAGCGTCTTCAGGATGTATCGCTCGGCTTTGAGGATTTCTTCCACAGTGCACTTCTTTTCCGTTAGGAACGCGATTTCCGCGACGGAGGGCGCGTAGGTCTCCTCGAATTTGGCTGCGATAAAGAACGCGGTGACTCCGACGAGCTGTAATTTGGAGAGGGAGATGGGGCGCAAGGAGAGGAAGCGATCGAGTATGTTGGTGAACAGGAAGAGGGTCTCTTGGAGGAGGTTGAAACGCGCGTGTACTTGTAGCACCCAATCTACTAGGATACCACGTTTTCCCCAGTCGAGTTCAGGTTGGCTTGCCATATAGGCTGGGTTCGGGCGCGTTTGTATCTACCAAAGTACGCGTCAGAGAGTGTGTCTTCTACCAGGATGGCACGCACCTCGACTTCCTTGAGATATACACACACTTCTGCAACATATTCGCTAACCATCATAGGGTCATCCCAATCGCCTGCGTCGAGATCGTCCCAGTCCTGTTTCTTTTCTTTTGTTGCATTGACCTCGACCTCGGCCTCATGGTCGATGTCAACGAGCTCGGCGGCAATTTTATCTGCCTCAGCCTGAGAGTCATCCTCAGTTCGCCGCGTTGGCTCCTCCGTGTGACGTCTCTTTGCAGCTCTGTCGTTCTCTGCCTCGTCGATCGCTCTCAAGGAGGATTTACGAGTAAACACAGTCGGACGCGCGACTTGAGCAACAGATGTCGAATCGGTGGTGCTTTGACTAGCAGTCGTGCCGGCACTCGTGCTCCTTAACGACCGATGCGCCGCCGCTGCAGGATTCGGGCGATTCACAATTTTCCCAAAAGGCTTCGGCTTCGTTGGCACCCCCTCCTCCCCGACCTCTTCTTTCTCTTTCCCCTTTCCTGCATCCTTCGTTTTTCTATTATTGTTCGACACCCCAGTAACCTCCACTAGCACCTCGCGTTTCCTTTTCCCAACAGTCTTCTCATCACCCGCTTTGGCCTTGCCAGCCAATGGACCGACGGTGGTCTGACGAGTAGTAGGTGCGTCGGTGGCACCGGCTTTGACACGCGCCAGAGCTCGTGATGGTCGAGCATTGGCATTTTCGTTGTCCTTTGCAGTGCCCCGCGCAATGCGTGTCGTGCGGCGTACCTACCAAGTAGGTGAGTACGAAGAATATCACACGAGAGGCTAAAATAGATAAATAAAAACTAACTGGTATATTCGACATAGCCTGCTCAGGATTCTCAAAAATACTAATCAGAGAGGTGCAGAGCTAGATGAGGTATCGAACAGAGATGTCGCTTTTAGTGGAGATTGGTGAGAACAGGAACTTGAAGCGCCGATGATCCAAGCTTCTTCAAATGAGAAAACAAAGCATGGACAAACAACAGGAGCGCGTATGATCACGTGGAAACGCGTCGCGTCGACGTGATTAATGAGTTAACGCGCTTCCACGTGTCTCCACAACATGCCTCAAGCACTCAGTACTCAACGTTCAACGCTCAGGCCGCAAGCCCATGCTTTAAGCTCAGGTGCATTCGCACACGTCGCTGAGGCTGTCCAGTGACTAACACATCCCTTCCTTACCCGTTGATGGGGGTGGATCCGAGTCCAGGGCTGGCGACTATCAGGGGACATCAACATGATCATTTGTGTGATGTGTTTGGCAATGGGAACCAGCGCAGGCTTGGGTCCGAGGGTGCCTTTGATTCAAACTGCAGTTATACTTTACGAACTTCAGTTCAATTCATCATTTTCATTCATGTCATCATCACTAGCTCTTTTACCTAGGGCCACCTGTCGTAGCCGTAATTCCCCTAAACCCAACACCCTCCTCTCCGCGTCTATACTTCACTTCGCATGAGTCAAAGGCGAAAAGACAAAGAAAAAAGTGAACAATGCAGATATGTATGGGTCAAAAGAGTCAACGATCTCACAGACCATGTTCGTGAACGTCGACGGCAATTGACGATGTATGTAATGTAGTAGTGAATGCGTGGGGATGGAAAGAGAACAATGCAAGGGGGACAGCGAATGAACAGTTCTAATACACGAAGTGATGTGGGAAAGAACAAGCCTAGTATGCCATGCCCTCGCCGTCCGAGTAGGCTGTGCTACTGCCATATGGTGAGCTGAGCTCGTTGTATCGCGCAATTTTCAGGCGCTGGCTGGGTGGGATCGCCTTGTCTTCCAGGCCGTGAGGATGTCCACCATGAAGGACACCAACACGCTTCATTGCGAGGAGCTGTGAGTCATCGCGTCAGTAAGTCAAATTCTAAGATAATGAGAGGAATTCACATTGTGCGCAGCATTGGAGTGGTCATAGACACCGCCGAAGAACGCGGTTGTCGCGTCCTTACCAATCATCTTGATCAGGAGGTGTGCACCACCGGGGTGCTCCTCGATGAAATTCGACACGTCATGGATGAATCCGGAGATGAGGATAAGAGGTCGCTTCAGCGATTGCTCCTGGACTGAGAGCAAATTAGTCGTTGAATTGTATGAGTATTGAATGAGGACATACAAGATTCCCAGGAAATAACGGGAAGATCGTCGCTGTTACTCGGCCACTTGAGTTCCTCTTGTGTCTCACGAAGTTTCTTGAGCTGCATGGTGAGTTGACCCTTGCGCACTTCGTTATCAGGGAAGACTTTGAGATGGCTAGCGAGGCCGAGCTTCTGCATTGCCCAGATGAACCACTTCGTAGGGTCGTACTGGTACCACCTGATAGCGTTGCGGTAGTCCATTGGGAATTGGTGGTGGAAGTTATGGTAGCCTTCACCGATGGTAACGAGAGCGGTGATGAGGTGATCACGGGGAGTATGCTTGTCATCGAAAGGAGTGTCACCGAGCCAATGCGCAAGGGAGTTGACGCAGAAAGTCGACTGTTCGATCGTCAGTCCAGGAAAAGAAATCAATCCGAGAAAAAACGCACGTGGTGAACAAAGCATAACCGAAGAACACCAGCGTAAACATAACCACCCTTCGCGTCGCCCCACAACAGCCAGGGGACCACAGTCGGGACCACAAACGCCATGAGAAGGATGAGGCTGAGGTAGTTCCTGTGTTGCCACCTGACGACAGTGTTCTTGCTCAAGTCGCTGACATCCGCAACTCCGGGTCTACGGCGAGGCTTGACGAGCATCCAGCCCATATGGCTCCAGAGGAAACCCTTGTGGGCGTTGTAGGGGTCAAGGTCGGTGTCGGTGTAGCGGTGGTGAGCCCGGTGACCACGCGACCACCACTTGATAGAACCTTCGACAGCACCCGCACCCATCATGGCCAAAAAGTACTCCAGAGGCTTCGACGCATTGTATGATCGGTGAGCCCATAGACGGTGGTAACCCGCAGTAATACCTGGGGTTTTCGTAAGCACACAACTCGACTTGTGTACGACGGGACGTACCAAGCCCTGTGACATAGTAGTAAAAGATGGAAAATAGCAACGTCTCCCAGCGCAACTTGACGTAGCAGGCACCAATTATCCCAATGATGGGAGTAGCAGTGAGGATGGTGAAGCTGAGCCAGTTAATTTCGTTCTTCCAGTTCGACCACTTGAATGGAGGGAGTGGTTTTTGGGTTTTGAGTGTATGACTGACATAGTTGTCGGGGATGTCGAGGTCGGCGGGGGTCTCGTCGTCGCGCTTTGGCTTGTCGTCGACCTTGCCTGGTGGAGGGGATGCCTTGCGTGGACGGACGTCAGACATGAGGGAAGGGGGGACGGGTTCACGACAAAATCTAATTGATTAGCCGACTCTTTATAATAATTTTCACAAGTCCATTTTTTGGGGTTACGCTCTGGGCCGAGCCTGTCATCAATTCACTCCGGCTTTCCCCCACTTTTTTTTGGTCCGGATGCTCTCTGATGCTCTGGGCTCTGAACTCCGTCCAGACACATCCCGTCCTCACCGCAAGCGGTCTAGTCGTCGAGGCTGGTGGGGAAGGATTTGTATATACCATCACGTGGATCATTGATGTTGGGGTAGCGCTAACACTAATTATGCGGCGTTGAACGTTGAAACATTGACTACTTAGGATTTTTTCTATACTCATGTGAATCCTTCTGACGATCGACAATAGCCGTCTTAGGCAACTCAATCATCCTTCCGTGCTCCTTCCTGTTCCTTCACAAGTCAATATAAATGTCTCATTAACGACCTTTCGACTGTGGGCTTGTCACAATGGTGCATAACTTGCTTGCTTTCTACCAAGGATCTACACGAGTACATGTACGCGGTTCCTCTTCGTGTTGGGGCGGCTTCCATGTGAAGTGGACTCATTGCCTTGGAACTTTTGATCCCGGGCTGGGGTTAACATGGAACAATTTTCTGATCTAGATCAACATACAAAGTTATGGGTTTGTATTCAATCGCGATGTAAGTGATTGAGAGTGTTCGTACGTCACTCCCTCTTCAATGTGCCTCGCTCCTCTCGATACTGCTACAAAAATTGTAGTTGTTGAATTGTATATGTCGTTATCGCGTTCATTGTTGTTTCGCGAGCTGATTTCGTGAAAGGCGGGCGCACTCAAATCTTCTCAACTTATGGGGCTCACGGGGGACCTGCTCAGAATGTCAAAAATCTGGGGGGTTGGATCGTGATTCATCGAATATTCATCCCTCGGAACTCCGACCCTCCTTCCTTCGCCGCTTTTACTCACACATGGAGGCTTCTCAACTGTCACCAAAAAGCGTCCAGCAACCCCAACGTATCAGATGTACGCCTTGCCAACTCAGCTGGACTTTCCTTGCGGTACCTCAACACACGACCCCCTCATCCTCATGGTCAACCTGTATCTACACTCGCTTTAACGACTATCAAACGTCTATTGATATCTGGAATTTGCTTATAGCACGACCTGACATATAGGAGAGGTGTTCCCACAATGAGTATGAGTGACAGGCGTTATTATTGTTCATTGTCGTGGCTGATGGACATGATACAAGCCTGCGCCAGGTCATTCGAGACGCGAATAAGAACAATATAGCTCTCCTTGGATCAATGCTGAGTACTGAGTATTGGCTCAGTCGGCGAAATGCATGGCGACGACGAGTTCTGGTTTTATCTGGATCGACGCAGCACTCTCACGAATGGATCAGCTGGACACTCGATGCCGGTGAGCCCCGAAAACCCATGTCCGAGTCGCTGAGGTAGGGTTAACGTAATCGTAATGCAGAAGCCTCGGAGCAGGAGTTATTATTGACCGTCGAAACGAACGGAACACTCAGGCGTTCTTGTGATTTCCAGTGACCTTGTGTATACAAGATACGGCACCAGAAGGTGAAAAAAAAAACATGATTAGACGTCGCGAGTGAGCATTGTGCCGTCGTTGCTCAGATTTGGAGTCAATTGAAAGGAGTCGAAAATCTTGAGCCATTATGCAAATTCCAGGAGTCGGCACCGCTTTTTACTCGGATGGATAAGTCGTATTGATCTTCGAAATCTAATGGTCAGTTTCACTGACCTCACACTTGACATTGTCAATGAATTCGCCGTGACGACAGAATATATGCACACTGGGGAAGAAATACCATATGCCGCTTGCAACAGTGGTTTCTGAGTACCAGATAGCGGAACTTAGGCTTCAGCGGGGATACCGCATACTAGCGACTGCAGTTGATGTATGGAGCCTAACCCATGGAGTCGAGAGAAAATTGAAGAATGGAAGGGGCATCTTGGAAAAGGTGAGGATTGAGTTGATTGGGAAGGAAGCGAGCTCAGAGCTCGCAAGTAATCGAGAATGGAAGGGTAGATGCGAACGGCGCCACACAGGAACCGCGCAGTAATGAGCCAAACTATTGCTGGACGCTCGGTTCAAATATGAAACAGATAGAGATCTCTTGTATTTCGCGTGAATTGACATTTGCTTTAGGAAGTGGTGCAGTGAACGCGCGTGTTCAACGTTCAACTAAAGGGCTCATCCATCGGAACTCGGAGCTCTTCGCTTCCCCGTTTTACCCATGGCCATGGCATATTAATTTCTATCTATCTCTCACCAAAAGCGTCCGGTTACCCCAACGTACCCAACTGGAGTAGTGGAAAAGACTAGATTTTGTCGTGCTTGACAATTCGTCATACATGTGTATGTTTTAATATTTTTTGTCGACCCCAAATATTCCTTCCTCCTGATAAGAAATTGGACTTGAGACTGTCTTGAAGTTCAGCACGTACTACAAGATCATACAGAGGTTGAGCCCCAAATGTCACGCAGGTAAGCTTGTAAGTCCCGTATTGACAGCCAAGCGGAAGCAGATACCTATACCTTGTAAGACCACGACCTGGATACCATATGCTATCTAGTACCACATCCAAGAGATCCGAGTCATCGCTCACTTATAGCTTTTGAAATTCTCACATCTCCACGCAATTTTCTTCCGAGGAATAGGAAACTCGCTTATTCATATTCAACCTGGACGCGCTCGAAGCTGTTATTTCGAATCTCAAAACAGATAATCAAAGCGGATGCCCAACTATGCTCCAACTCATTGATATAGGTAGGTCATTCTTGTTCAATGTCACGAGCAGGCTTGTACAACAATTAAGAGATACTTCTTGCTTCCAAGATGGTTAATGATATATATAGGAGTGCCTCTAAATGGATTTCCTTGAGTTTATTGATGACCTTCAATGAATTGATCTTGGTCTATTTCAATACTAACAACCCAGAAGATGCATGGACAACGTCCACCCACTAAAGCAGACTACATTGCATCCAAACAAGCCTTTGACTATGTTCCTCCTATACTAGATGAGTCTAATAACCACGACCCGGCACTTAATTGACATTACATACACATAAGACATTTCTCTCTCTCTCTCACACACACACACTCTTTCACTCTTTCACCAATGACGAGCTCCTCTTGTCTCACCTCTCTTGCCTCCCCTCACGAACGGAAATTCAACACCAGCTGCTCAGAGATGCCGAAGTCGTCATATTCGCTTCAAGACCTAGTCACACAGAACGAAGAGTAACTTGTAGTCTTATTCCAAGATCATTGATTCTAGGCTGTCTGACCTTTGGTAGGGAGCTACGCAAGCTTGAGAGAAAGTGGTCTTCAGCTATCGCAATAACCAGCATATGTCTCATGGACTGTTTGTGGTGTGCGCGCGGGCAGCTAAGCTTTGCTGAAAATCTCGTGAAGTGGAGCACCTACTTAAGGATTGTACGAGGTGAGCAAGATTACTGCCGAGGCAAGTTCACCTACTTTAATTGGAAGTGAATTTATTCCAGCCTATTCATAATACTAATCACTCATATTACCACCGAGACAGTCCCAAATATTCTGAGTCCTCCACACAGAATTTCCACCGTCAAGCAATGGGAGGCTCGTTCCTTCGTCCTTGATAGCCTCATCGGCCCCAACCACCTTGACGTTCTCGAGGCAGTCGTAATGCATGTCAAACCCATACTTACTGAGGCTCATAGCTATTCTGCTGTGATCCCAACTGTCGGCGAAGCGCTTAAGGTAGTGGCTCAACATGACGTTACTACACCAAAGTTATGTCAGCTCTCTTCAGCTCAATGAGGATTACTCCTTGAAGTGGTGCGCTCAAACCCCAAGTCTTTGGTTGGAAGCACGTTGTTTCTTCCTGATGGCACTAGCACTCGCTTACAACGTCTGAGGGATCTCGTGAATCACATTCTACAGCGTGTCATACTGCAACTCCGCCCATCCTATGGTGCATCCTACCCATCTGTGCCCACCCGCCCCTCGTCGCCATTGTCACCATTGTCACTGCTGACCATCACCTTTACATCAGATTCACTGTCATCGTTGTCACGATCACCTTCCCTCGTGCCCAGGCATCCGGGATCCCTATTATCGTCACGATCACCTTCCCCACCATTATCGTCGTAGACACGGTCATCAACGCACCAACACCCAAAACTATGTGAGACAATTTTTAATTACAGCCGTTTCAGTATCGATAGGCAGGTTCGAAATTTTGATATTTGTCCCAGCCTTGATCTGCTCGAACAAATATTACTATTTTTAGTCTACTCGTGACTTCGCATCGTGCACTACTACTTGGTTGTAACTTGTCTCCTACTGGCACCATGGCTAACCAGTATCCTCACCCACCAGAATGGGCACACTACCAAAGGCCTGAAGTCATGTCCCAGTATCAGTTGAATGCTTATATCCAGAACATGCCGCAGAGAGAGTCAGATTCTAAGGACAGAGCAAGGACAGAGATTGCACTGTGGTTCGAGAAATACAAACTGTTATTATGTTACTATATTGATATCTACCTATGCTAACTAGTAGCTAAGGTCGCATCTGTTATGATATGCCTCGGTAGACCTAGATAAGATGAAGATACAAACTAAACTAAATGTAAAGGGCAAGTGGGGTAGCATCAAAACCCCTGTGGGGAAAGCTTGCCACCACCGTGATTTAGTGATTTGCAAGGCCCGGCTTGGCTCAAAAGCCTGGGCTTGGGCCTGGCTTGAGAGGGTCAGGGCTTCGCAAGACATAGAGCCGAGCCTGGAGCCTTTGGGCGGGCTGGGCCTAGGTCGGGTCAGGCTTGAGCCCGGGCTCACAGGTAGACAATAGTAAGGTTAGATCTGTGCTACATAAACATCATCGTCATCATCACCTAGCATCTCTGATTCACTCTCCTCTTCACCATCTTTGCCGACAAAGATGTCCCAGCTCTCCTTGTTGTCTACCAGCACCTGCACAGTAGAGGTCTCATTAGCTAGACCCTCGTCCTTGATCTCCTTACCAACTGAGGGATTCTCACGATACATCAGATCTTTATGATGTAAACACTTCAGAAATTGAAGAGCTTCAACCACGTCAGATTTGAGGCGGTTACGATGCTTAGAGATTGTAATTCCTGCAGAGGAGAAGGC
>JAGGAR010024205.1:0-13789 GCA_017657315.1 Termitomyces sp. K1Ag
TCGAGGACAACGATTCAGATACTAATAGGCAGTATCCTTCAAACTCGCCTTCGAAAGAATCTCGATTTACCGATGCTGATCATCTCGCGAACTATCGATATTAACCACTCCGCAGACACCACTCTTGCCTCAGCAACTCGAAGCTGTTGCTTGGAAAGGGCGTTGAAATCAATTTGGCCTGTTTTTCTCTCCCCAACTTCTGCTTTCAATCAGGACCCTTGTCTTGCGATGTAAATTGTCCCTCAATGATTGTGAACGTCTACTCTATTGGGGAAGGCGCTCTCTACGCAGATTTGATCTTCACTACATAGGGGGGATGTTCAAGATGCTCTCTCAGGCCGCATACCAGAATCGCGACCAAACATGGATTACTTGGAATCTATCAGTATTGCTGCCAATTGTGACATCTTCCGCCTGTTCGAGTATTTCGATTACCCAAGACTCCAGGAGTTGCACGTTACAAACTCTAAACCTATGTTTCAGATAATTCCGTCTGAGGTCAGGAGATACTTTGTCAATTTCCTTCCCAGCGACCTCACAAGCATGCGAATCCATTGCGCCATGACGAACGAAGAAAGAGGTTGGCTTGAGGGATTTCGCGGTGCTAATGACGTTGGGTATCAAATAGATGATCGGATCGATAACATCGTTTTTTAACCTCTCCCAGGTCTACCCAACACTTTCTAATTGTCATACTTACTAAATATGTACTTAATCTGATCTGGTATTAATTAGTGTACCCCGGCCACGCAATTATATGGGCAGTTCCATCTTCTCACTAAGTAACATCTCACCTAATCCGAAGCTCACAGTTTTTACTTGGTTCTTATTCAGTCAAGGTGATTCTTCGCCTGATACTTTGTTCTACCATTCTGACTTCGTAATTTGGACGCGACATCGCGATTGCGTTGACTCGTGAAAGCTTGACGACCATCCAGAACAGCCAACGACGTGCAAACCTCCTCCAGCTCAACTAATAGAACACACTATCTTGGCCTTTCCTCCCGGCTCTGCCCAGATGTCATTGAGGTGTCATTTGTTGGTCGAGATCGTCAATTTGTTGACTCGCGCTGGTTCTAACTTTTGATTGAACGCGACGAAACTGTCTTTCTTACTCTATTGACGATTTCGAACCGTCTGTTCGTCCCTTTAGGTGATAAAAGCGCTGATATATGACTAAAAAGTATGCATTTTATCCACAATATAAGATATTGGGACTACGCCTCCATAGCTGTTGGCCACCCCAGTCAAGTACTACGTGGATTATTTTGATAACCATACAGAACTGACTATGCGTCCTTGCATAGGAGCCGAGCAGGTGCGTCATTCCTTCTATGCTCACTGTGATGCCGATTCTTGTCCAAATGACATTGTTCTTCTCTTGCTTTCCTAAACCAATAACACATGGATCCCTGACGGGCGGGAGTCCAAATCTTATCCTGACCATGACCACGTCGGTCTTCACACCCTGCTTCCTGCAGCTTCCATCTCATGCCTGATTGAAACGTGAGAGCGATACGAAATCGAGAGCTTGATCTTCCCTGGTGTCCCTTGACGTCGAGGACTTGATTCTCAATTTCTTCCCGTTGTCCTTCGAGTCCATCTTCTTCGATATGTCACCACTATCTGCCGTGAGTGGTGGCTACCGCCAAACGTAGCGAAACGTTTCGTCTCTCTTATCATTCGTTCAGCTTGGATAGTACTGCGATACTGTTTTCATTCAGCCGGATGGGTTTTCGGGGCGCCAAGCAGTGGTGAGTATACTTATTGAAGCCAGTGCTGGTCGGGTCGGGGTTCTCAAAATGCACTCAGGCAGCGCGCTTCTCAAGAGGATAAGACAAACTCATGATCCTATCTTTTTACTTCTTCGTTCATCGATACAAGCTACGGTAACCTCATGTTCCGCCAATGCTACGCTCACGGATCACAAACTTGAATTCTCCTGGCTTTTTGTTTTCAATACACCTTGATATGCTCCCGAGGTACCCCACCGCCGCATTCTCATTTCTCACTTGGAATCTGATCAACGTCGGCGTCGATGTCAAATCTTATACTGATGCCACTCAAGGAGGTGGCTTATTTGCAACTGGACTATATCCCGGTCATGAGTGAAAACGAGTATGTCGACGATGACCTTGGTTCTCTCGTTTTTTGCACGGAATAAGCACGACTTCAACAAGAGTACCCGCCTACCCCACACAAACAGGACCCAGGTACCCAAACTGCTACCATTTGCCTCAACTTGTACCTAGTCTCATGCACAAACCCCTCGGGCGCGCGATCCCATCCTATGAAAATCGAAGACCTACATTCATTTCAAGTGCGCGCAGATTCCAGGCAGGGACTGGCTTCATAACAGTGCTTCGATGGTCATCGTCAAAGCACCTCAGCCTGGAATGATACGACTGTAACGCGACGTCGATGTTCCAAATGATAGTCGTGCCTAATCATAACCTCGTTGATGCTGGTCGTCCTGAAACGATAACTTGAAACAGATTGATTACAATTGACGTGCAATTTTATCAATGTCGTCTTGCGGCTCTGGGAGCGCAAGGTCTACATTAGGACCTACTATGTCGTTCTTTGGGCTCTCGTTCATGTCCTGCGACACTCCAGAAGACTCCTGCATCTCAGAAATGTGTTGTTTGGTGTTGGTCTTATGCGTGCTAATCACACTTTCTATCTGAGATCCTGTAGTTGCAGACGCAAAGAAAAGATTTGTGACTGTGCGTTTCTCGTCGGTTGTAGCATTTGGTTTCCTTGACCTGCGTATCTCTCGAATAGCAGCTATGAACGACTAAAGATAACCTTAGCATATACGGCGTGTATGATCACATGTTTACGCACAGGATCGCCAGCAGCAAGAACTCCGTAAGCAAGGGTACGTAGTCCATATAAGACGAGATCTGAATCACAACTTGAGATTTGACTTGGATGACTTAATGCTTTGAAAGTTTCGTACCAAGGACAAGCAGCCGAAAGTCCTAACAAAGACTATTTGAGTCTCACCAGCGGTTACATAGAATGCGCGTTACCAGTTGAGTATTGACTCCGACTATGCTCATATTGAGGTCAAGAATCACGGTTGAGAAGTTCATGAAGAGTGAGACCATCGGGTAAAGAGCTGCGACGCCAGTAAGACTTACAAGGACTCGACAAATCGAACCAGAATACTTGCCGATGCGGAAGATGATCAACCTATACCTAGGATCCCGGGTCAACAGCGATACGCCGCGCTGGTTCATCGAGTTAGTCATTCTCTGTGAAGTGGATCTACTAGAGAATGGCGTCCAAAAGCTGAGCTGTCGCTGAGACCCAGTCAATTATCCTCAGTAAACTTTGTACATCCGTGGAGTTGCTCACTGAGACGCGAAACAACCAGAAGATGACATAGAAGGAGCAGATGGCCTCTATGAGAACAGCTAGAGATATCCAAAACGACTGAGTGGCAATGATCCAACGCAGACGAAGCTCCTGGTTTGCATTGCTATACCAACATGTAGCACTCAGATCGTTCCATCTAACACTGACATAAGCGGAAATTGGACACGAGGACTACTGAACTTACCCGAATTGTCCAAGTGCCATCGTCGGTACATTCAAAGCTAGGCTGAGGATAGTCGTCACGATCAAGTAATATTTCTCAAGCTTGTTACCATCGCAGCCAAACGCCAGGACCAACCTGTAAGATATGCATTAGAACTAGAGAATCCCAATTCGGCAGAGCTTTGCCTACATGAGGTTGAAAGCGATGCATGTCGTAAAATATGTGGCAAACATCAAAGTTAGCTGGGTAGTATGCCGTTAATGCGGAAATGATATAACCAGACGTAAAGTACTAGCTCACATTAACTGCGAAGGCTCCCACGTTGCACCCCACACCGGGACTCGTTGGTGTAGCTGCATATGCTATGCCAAAAAGCACACTGTCAATGGGTCAATCAAAAAGAAAGAAACGAAGCGTGAATCTCTGACTTTGATATTAGTGAGTACACCAGTAGACGGAAGCTCACTCGATCGAAACATTTTCTGGCAATGGGAGAAAGAGCCGTTACTCCATACGCCATGAGAACTAGGCCACAGATAATTGTTCCAGGTATTGTGCACGAATAGGCAAGAACACCGCTATGGAGAGAAGGTCTTGGTCATCTCACTTGTGCGATTGAACCCGAGAAACTGACGCTATTGCGATTTGGGCGTCGGTAATTGGCGAGGGCTGGTCTGCAGACATGATGATAGGAGAGCGGAAGAATGGGGGCAAGGAAAACTTCGTGATTCATCTGATATAAGTATGCCTGCAAGGATGTTTCCGAAGAAGATTGGTCCCAGCAGTTCAGATCACCCCAGAACAATAGATCCTTGATACTTACGGCATCTAATTTTAAGATAGAGCAACGTCCTGTCAAAGCGAGAAGCGCGTTTGGACTTACTGGGTTAAATGGAAATTGAGAGCCAGAAGATTGGTACAATTTTTGGGCGTCAACCCGGCTGTCAGCTCCACGTCTGGGGTCAAAATTTGCGAGGAATTGATACCAAAGTATACAAATGGGCCAATATGTATTACAAAGTCGACAAGGAAACAAAGATACGGGTCATCACGCTTCAGGGCCCAGGAGAGGCGTATGATCGCGTGGAGACGTTTGATTTAATTTTCTCACTGCAATTCAAATGCACTGCTAGAGGTAGGAAGCCACAAATCGTAGCGTCAGCGATAAGTGCTTCGTATTAGGACTTTGAGTTGATTAACTATAGAACAGTTCCGAGTCGGTTATGAAATTAGTAGAATGTTCACCGGGTAAAGAATTGTACAAGCCTGGGCCATCGTACACTTTCAAACAAGAAGTCACTTCTCATCGTATACTTGATCCCTCGCACGACCTCTTCTCCACTATGAACGAAAGGCTTTTGTTCGAAGATCAAAACCCTCCCGGCCTTTGGTTCGACATCCAAGAAATCACCATCCTCGCCTGCTTTGCCGAACATCCGAGTCGCGCCGCCAGACAAATCATCATCATTGAGGTATATCTGGACTGTCACCCATGATCTTCGTCCATCCGGCAATTGAAGCTGTCCATCGTAATGTGGCTTGAAATAGTGACCTGGGCCGTAACGTAGGAAGCTGAGCCTCTCGTTAACCCTGGTCACTTGTGAGATGACTGCAACGAAGCAACGATATGGTTTACATACCCAAGAAGTTTCCATGTTTTCGTGACAAAACCTGGGATGCCGACTATGCGCTCCCACTGCGAGCCAGGTCCGATTTCGCTGATTTCTTGAACGTGGGGAAGTAGTCGCTGGGTGAGTTCATTGGCGAGCTCTTTGTCGAAAAGTAGTATCCTATCGTTGTTCCTGACGTCCTCGTCGACGCGCTCCCCACGAGGTGTCTGTATCATGGCTGTGCGCCAGTCTGCTGAGGCTTCCGCGCGTGCTATCAAAGCGGCGCATTCCTCTGGTGTAAAAACGTTGTCTAGAATCTTGATGAAAGCACCCGGGTAATCGGTCGCGATCACAGAGTCTGAAATGTCGACGGGACGTGCGACAGGTGGACGCCGTCCTAATACAGTCACGGTGCGCTTCTTCGTCATTTGAAGGCGTTTCGGGGGTCAAGTGGCTAAGTGTCGAAACGTGTTGATTCCCAGCTGACAGGATACGGACTTTATATATACATACATAGTGGAGGCAAAGAGGCTGTGTGCGCGGCACTGTCACCATTTAATTTTGTTGATAGAACTCACGTGCCGATGACGTCACTGTTGCCGTCGATACCCGTGAACAAGTCTGTTGGTGCCGGTGAGCGCTTGAGCGCTTGAGCTTCCAAAGACGCCCCCAGAGTCTTCTTGTCTTCATGTCCCCACGCTTCCTTCGACGGTATCTATCACAATAAATCTGGGGCAGGTTATTGGGGTGCTCGTTGGCTCGAATCATTTGTGCCATCAAAAGCACTGCCAATGTGGGCGAACTTGAAGTGTTTCTGTCACTCTGAGTCATTCCGAGCGCGCAAACACCGAGATGATTCCATCAGTCCAAGCCTGTCCAAGCTTATGAAATCGTTCCTCGGCGTTCTCTTCAAGTTATGCGTATACAATCTTCAATCTTGTCGCGTGCGTGGAGATCGTTTTCATAGGTTCTTTGGCTGCTGGCGTTATTCTGCATTCTCAGGCTGTGCTCAGTAGTTCGTAAGTCGTCCTTCCGTTCTTCTTAGCATGTTGCTGAGACGGATTGCAGGAGAAAACACTCGTCCTCCCCCAATGACGCTATGTGCCATGCCCTTGCCTTCGATGGGCACTCCTCGTATCTCATATGGGCTTTTCTTTGCGTTTTATGCTGAAGAAGTTCGTTCTTACCGCCTGGCAAACTTCCTCAGCCACCAACTAAGATCCATCACTGACCTTGATGCATGATGACCAAGGCGCTCTCACCGTGAAGACATCATATCATCGGGCCATCATATCATCGGGCCATATTCGTATGTCAGACCCCGTGCTATTCCTTTGGATTCTTCATCCTCTCTCGCGTCATCGCCTTTCATGCACACACCCTCGTACTGGTTCACGAGTAGGCACGGATGTCAACGAGGATCCAGCACTGGGATGTAAGGAATGTGACGCAAAGAGGATATGGTGTTTAGAGGCAAAAGCGTGGCAGTGTCTTGGTCTGAATCAGTGTTGGTTTATGAGGGCTTTTGGCGGATGGCTGATTTATTCGTCCATAAGGCAAAGCATAGCCCGCTGGTATCCATTGTCACTTCGAAATGGCCATACAATGGCGCATCTGTTCACACAATTGACGATGTGCCATTACATGGAACGCCTGGAGGAGGTGCCGAAGAAGTGGTCAAGACGAATGTCGACACGATCCTGGAGATCTACGGGTCTACCCACAGGAACATTCGTGAGCCATACATAAATATTGTTGTGTTCTTCCTTTTCGACCGTTTCTCGGATCGACTAATGCATTTCTCCGTCTCTAGTCATTGGTACCCTCGACGCTAAGGTGTATGCACTCCTTGTGAGCCATGATCATCCTGATGGACAGGTATGTTCTTCTCTCGGCTTCGAATTTTTCTGACCTCAAATCCCCCAGATACATTTCAACATCTTTTCGTCACGCGGGACAGCCAGCCCTGGGAAACGTCTACCACCGACATGGAGGTCTTCCGAAACTGAATCGCCTGAACAGCGCACATCCCTATTAGACTGGTACATTACACCGGCAATATCATTCTAATCACGGCAGAGATTGATTTCGAGCGCTTCATGAGATATGCGATTATCAATTGTTTTACTAGGGTTACATATCTTTAAAGACAAAACGTGTCATAGGGTGAAATTATAATCCGACATTCTGACGACCCCAATTTCAGCCCAGGGAGCCGCCGAACGTGATTCTACCTTCGATTTGGGTACGTCGGGCACAAATCGACTTCCATGACATCTATGTAGATGTGGTCATCACCTCGTTTCCAGGGTGGAGTCACATTCCCGCGGAAGTCGGCAGTAGTTCTGGCTCCCTTGCTTTCAGGCTTTGTGGTCATGGTACTCTTTTGTCTCTGGGAATGGAAGGGGGCGCGGCTCCCAATAGTCCCAAGTGAGTATAAATACATTGTAGTTATACACCGTCAACCTCTGACATTCCCGACATGGAGTAAGTATTCACTGGCTCTGGAACAACAATCAGAGTGATAGTCTTGAGCGTTGCCTTGAGAACAGCAGGCCATGAAGAAGAGTTCTCGTTCATACTAACGAAGGTGTGAGATGGTAGTAATGGAATGGATTCAACCATTCTTGAACCCTGCTTTGAAAGTCTTCATTTGATCGCCTAAAAACACGCCCCGACATCCTTTGCAAAGAGTTGATGATGGACAAGATATAATGATCAGGAGGTGGCAGAACAAATGGAAAGGACACATTCTCGACGCCACTTTTTCGACCTTCAGGCTTCGACACATCATACTCTCGCATAATTATAAATATATGATTACCCACGCCTCATTTTCTATTTCCTGGGCGTCAACACAACCGGCAACCTTCCCTTCATCATCACAACATAATCACACATGTCCTCCGCCCACCTATTAATGTCATACCCCTCTTCAAACCTCATCTCATACCTCTGCATCAACAAACACACCAACATCCTCATCTCCATCCACGCGAGATTCTTACCCACGCAATTCGACGGGCCTACTGAAAAGGGTATGAACGCTGCTTGGTTTGTGATGGTCAGCGAGGGATCTTTGAAAATCCCTGGTTCGAGAAGGGATTGTTGTTCGGCGGATAGCCAGCGCTCAGGGAGGAATGCGTTAGGGAGGGGAGAGAAGTAGCGAGGATCGCGGTGTAGACAAAAGAACGGGACGAAGATGCTGGTGCCTCCGGGGACGTAACTGTGCCGGGATGGTTAGGACAGGTCATGGTGTAGAGGCGGAACAACTTACTAAGGTCCGATGTCTTTTCCAGTGTCGGCGTATCGCTGGCTTCCGCTTAAAATGGGTGGGTAGAGGCGGAGGCTCTCGTTCCTATCAAAAATGATTCAGTGGACAGATCGAAAACTCGAATTTGTAGGAACGTACAGCGCGGCAGTAAGGTATGGAAGATGCGCTTGTTTCGCGTAGTCTATCACGTTGTCTCCTAACATATCGATCTCAGCTTGCAGACGCTTATAAGCATTCGGGTTGGCGAGGAGGAAGTAAACGAGGTTTGCGATAGCGCTCGAGGTAGTGTCTGATCCTGCGATAATTGCAAGGGCACCTATGTTGTCTTCATCAGCTTTCTATCATAGCTTGGAATGCATGACATGGTACTGTACCATCGCTGACTACTTCAATCACCGTCGAAGGAGTCGATGAGACGCCGTCTTCGTCGATCTAGGTATTTCCAATGAAGATGACGGCTGCTAATGTTTTTGGAAAGACGCGTACGAGATAGTGGAAAAGGTCCTTGTGTGGTGACCCGTGCTTCTTGCGTGCGATTGCGCACTTTCTCGCGTGTTCTCTGAAGGCTTTAAGGTCTTGCGCTAGGTTAGGGATTTTCAGGAAGAGTGCTCCAAGCCATGGCACGTGGCCCATGAAGATGGCGTTCCTGCGTAGGAAAGGCTTTAGTGATTTCAATAGTTTGATGATACCCTTGTCCTTACTTTTGTCCAGCTTCCAGGAGGTGCCAGAGTCCGTCAACATCTCCATCGCGCATCATTTCTGTACCTCCCCCGAAACTAAAACCCAGGGAGAATACGCGATAAGCGAAAAACTTACGCCAAGTCGTTCATGAAATCGTATCTATAATCCTGCGATTTTAGCGGCCGACAGAGCTTCGACACGTAGAACGACGACGTACGTGAAAAACGCAATCCATTGTGCCATATCGATCGCACCATTCTGCCGACCCACAGCTTCCACGAGCTGGACACAGCGCTTCGTGACAATCTCCTCATACCCCTTCAAAGCAGCTGTGTTAAAAGCTCGTGTCCATGGTCGTCTCCGCCTCGTATGCTCAGTCTTATCACGCAAGGCGATCATTGGCTTCGTCGTCTCGGACTCAGGGATGCGGCCATCCCAGACTGCAAATGGTTATTTTCCCGTATATTGAAGAGAGCAGAAGTGACGCACGTGGGCCTTTTGGTAGTCCCTGTGACCCCATTGTTGGTGCTACGGCAGCCACATCACGGATCGACAATTCATTTGGACCTATAATTTAAACAGACGACATTATTCGGAGAGCGAAAACGCGGCGCGTGCGGGATAATTTAACTTACCGACGCGGACAATGTCTCCGTACTGTTCATGTAGCTGCAGGTAGTAGGTATGCTGCTTCCCACCAAGCGACAGGAATCCCATATACATTTTGGAAACACGACAGAGTAGTGGACCGGGATACTTTGCGAGCGGATGGAAAGGAGATAGGCGATAAACTACGATCGAGGCGCCGAGTGTGGCCCAGAATATGGAAAATGTGATAACTGTGGGACTTATAATTGAAGTGAAGTGGCGCGCAACCAGGAATGTGAGGACAGCTGGGGTTCCCAGGAGAAGGACGACGAGGTGGATAGGATTGTGAGTCTCTGTGCGCTTGAAGATAAGATGAATGAGCTAGAACGGAATGAAGTGAGTTTCAATGTTGAAGGGAGAATCCATGCTCCTTACAAGGGAGGCCGCGACAATGGAGAACATTGTGTCCTGGTAGGACAGAGATGCGAGACGAATTGGGGGATCCATATTGATCAGACAGACAATCAGCCGACAAGGCCTTATAAGCTGCTTAAACACTTGATGTATGATGATTCGTAAAGCAATGGGTGTGCACCGGAGAACTCCATTTGCGGTTCCAGGAACTCCTGGCGCTCAAAAAAAGCAATTTGCGCATGCTGGGAGTTGGCGCATCTCGTGTCATGCATGTCATGACTTATTGTCACTCGTCACTCACGCGGCCCGTCTGAACTTCGGCAATACCCGCCATCACTTGCACCAGACATACTCGTTTGTACTTACGCTGGTAATTTTTTTTACATATCCCTGGTCGCAAAGAGCATAATTGCATTCGAGATTTCGTTGGATTGAAGTGTCCTCGGACGCATCGTTGTCTTTCTCGAGACATACATCAAGCATTCGAATAATCCCTGTCATGGAGCGATATTACTGTCCTTGAATCTCATCACGGTGATATAAAGTCGGTCCATGACACAACC
Source organism: Termitomyces sp. K1Ag (assembly GCA_017657315.1). NCBI lineage: Eukaryota > Fungi > Basidiomycota > Agaricomycetes > Agaricales > Lyophyllaceae > Termitomyces > Termitomyces sp. K1Ag. Next base: position 10,678 of record JAGGAR010024205.1, read on the forward strand.
GCGCGACGAGTGTCTCAAGAAGCAACTGTTTGGTACTTTCCCCCTTTGTCCGCCTTACCATTCTACTCAGGGACGTGGGACATTTCAATACCGACGTTGTGACCAAACTTCTCGGTAAAGGGAGAGTCAAGTGTATATATGCTCCTCCGTGACTCCGATTTTTCTCGCACTGGCATTCTGATACTGGCTTTGAAGTCTTACTACGACTACATGAAACTTGGATCCAATATATTGCTGCCAACTTGTGTCTTCTGACGTTCTTGATATAACAATAGAGCAAGAAGGATATTTGAAGAGTTCTCCCACTTCAGACCTGAGAGTAGTTGTTGAAGGCCGCGCGACAAAGCAGGTTTAGATCACTGAGTCTTCCTATACTAAGCCTCCTCATATGATAGTTGGAACCAAAATGGTTACTAGTCAGTGATATCAAATGACATAGTGGGAAGCTTATAATGATGGACTCGACACGAGAAGATATATCGACCATGTGCGTTGAAGGCAGCAAGTTATGTCAACACAATAAAGGGGCTTGAAGACCCACTAAGAACAGACAATCGCCAGCAGCAGTGATCGGTGATCTTTGGAACGTTGAGAAGACGGTCATGCATCCACATCGTATTACTTATTGCCCGCTGAGATAGGCATGGTGTTGCGCCCGGATCTTCTTCCAGAACGAGTTCATCCCTTGACACTGTTCAATAACTCCAAATGATGTATCTCCATTATTGGGTATTCCCTCACCTGACCGAATTACAGCTTTCAGGTGGGTGGCCTGGCTGATAAGCAAGTGTACGGTACACCTGGCCATCTAACAATTTCGTCAATGGCCCGGTTGACGTGACAGAAATCGCGCTTACCCCCGTCAATTACCAACGATTTTGAAGGACCTTACGATTTTCATGGTGCTCATCTGTTTAAACCAACATCGCACAATTCAAGGAAGCGCTTCAACCATAATTTAATGCGGGGTGCATCATTCAGCGCCCAACCATTGATCATCATAAGTAATAGAAGAACAGATCCTTCCGTCCGCGACAAGATCAGAAACCTTCGCGCATGCGTTCACTGCGTAGTGATCCATGATTGTAAGTGAAAGTCCGAGGAAGCCCGTGACAGCTGAGCTATTCTGTCCATTACTTATTATCAATCCGATTGAGTTAGGCTGGTGACTTCGTCTGGATGTGACATATCTAATTGAGTCGGAAGAAAACCACGACATTCTGTGGGCGTACTCGGTGACCGGTGAAAGAGAGAATCAATTCCCAGTATGATTCATATATAGTTCTTCGCAACAGCACATCCTCCATCGGTGCCTCTCTCCTCAAATTTACTACCTGACGTGTCGTGACCAAGGGTTGTCAGTACGCCATGGCCGCTATACCCACTAATTTGACTCCAACGCTGGGCGCGTATGAGATCGGTGTTTTGATCTCGATGTTCCTGTTTGGACTTGTGACCGTTCAGACATTCGCATACTACAAGTGAGCCCTTGATATTACTAATTACTTGTGCACCTACGTTACAGCGCTTAACGCGAATTTAGGAAGTTCCCCAGAGATCCTTGGTATTTGAGACTTTATGTGAGCTTTCTTTTACTCATTTTATGGTGAATTTTTTACGATGGCTCAAAGGTTGGTGCTCTATGGTGAGCGGAAGAACAAGACGATGACAAGTACATAGGTAATTTTCAATATAGGCTAATTGAGCTCGCTCATACAATGATGACGGCACATTCCTTATACTTCGTGAACCCGAATCCTGCTCCTGACGTTTCCATTCTCTGATTCCCTGTGCCCCAGAATTCAATTATGCATTACGGACAACCAGAGTTCATCTTCGTGTTCCCTCCATCGCTCATTGGTGCTGTCGGCCTATCAGGAATTATCGGCCCAGCTGTCCAGGTATTTTTCCCATTTCAAAGCTACAGAGACTCTGGAGTACTCACGGTCAAATTTTGAAGGCTTTCTTTGCCAACCGTATTCGCATTTTGTCCCCAAAATGGCCTATCCCATGCATCTGCTGGCTTCTGAGCTTCGTCCGTTTTGTTAGCATGATTGCCTTGGTTGTCGCAGCATGCAAAACAAATAGAGTCATACTTTTTCGAGAGAAGTGGCTGTGGCTTTGTGTAACATCACTCACAATCTCGGCAGCAGTCGATGTGTTGATTGCGGCTTCTCTGTGTTATTACTTGTGGCGTCAACGCCAGATTGCGCTCGGCAGGTGTGTGTGATTTATCCTTCAAGTTTCGCCATATCTTTCAATTGAGATTCTGGTGTAGTACGAAGCGAATAATTGACCATCTCATTACGCGGACTATTCGTAAGTATTTCCCAACATATAACCTAGATACAAGTCTGATGCCCTGCGCCATCCTGAAGAAACGGGACTGTTGACCAGGTATTTCCCATCGGTTCTCCGTTGGTATTGTTATGAAGACTATTTGTTAGTATTGCAACGACAACCATGCTGATAACTGTAAGTGGCTATAATCTGGTCCTCGATACTCTTTCTAGAACGCTTCTAGTTCATCGTATTGGATGATTTCACTTGAATTGCAGTGATATTTGTCATATGCCGCCGTACGTCTTGAATCTTACTGCCAGCTTTGCTTTAGTTTAACAATTCGTCAATAGTATTCTCTAATTCATTCCTGGCATCGTATATATCTCTTGTAATTTGTGAACAATTGCCATGTTACTCATTATATTCGTAGGCTCAATTCACGCACAATGCTCCGTAATCTCAATAACAAGGTCAAGTTCGTCGGCGACTCCAACTTCCAGTTGCAGTCAACAGTAAGCTTGTGGTTGCCCTGGAATGGAGCCAGTCGCTGACCCTTCTGCATTTAGATTCCAAAGAACGGCATCAATGCCTCTATGGCGAAGGTAACGGAGACATGGGAGAGAGACATAGAAATTGCAAAGCCAGGAGGAGTGGATTCACACTCCTCAATGGTAGTCAAACAAAGTAGTAGAATTCCGGACTGATTCTCACCTATATTTTGTCATTCCTGTGTTTTTATTGTTTGTATTATGACACCCGTTTTGAAATCGATAGGCAAGACCGGGATTTTCAATATTTACCCCAATGTTGATCTCTCATCATAGAAGGA
>JAGGAR010024206.1:0-13732 GCA_017657315.1 Termitomyces sp. K1Ag
CGCGTAAAGCTTTTCTAGGGTGTCAACCTTTTCTGTGTGGCCTCTCTAGCGACATTCGTCTTAGAAGCGCCGCACGACTAGGGTTTGCCTTTCTTTAAGGTAAGACCACCTTCAGAAGAGTAGTGTTGTCATCAGCGGGCAAGGAGCAAGCAAGGAGCAGAGAGCAAGGAAGAGACAAGCAAAGAGGCGGACGTGGCACTGGGTGTGCTTACAGTCGGTTCAGTGGATAGGACTAGTGAACACTGCTATTGTTCGGTCTGAGGATATTCTATCCTGCAGACCGCCTTATATACTACATCACTGGTAGCTAATGACTAACACTACATGACTCATTGGCCTGTGGTATGTAAAGGAGTATGACTAACAATAATTGACAATGAGTAAGAATCCAGTCGTGTGACTCGTGTGGGTGACTAATACAAGACAAAAGGGGAATAGAGAAGGTCAGGCGGTCGGTCAGGTGGCTAGGGATGCCTACAACATTGGACTAAGCCCAGAATAGAGTTGGACACTTGGAGAATTGAGTAGTCCCCTTACAAGCTGTCACACTAGCTTTTTTGCTTTTTGACTGTGCCATCCACTTCCAATATTAGGTCCTCTTTTTTGCTGTGTACAGTTCTGCATTGTCACCTTTTTGGTCTAATCAATTACTTGGCTGTGTAGTCACTGTCTTGATTGCTTTGTTTACATTGGCATCGAGGGTACTGACCCACTCTTTTGGTTTGTCTTTTTTGTATATTACACCCTTTGTTTTGGCTGCCTTTTTTTTCAGCCACTTGCATACCCATCATCACTTCCTGTTCATATTGTATCATGCCAATGCCTCCTTGCAAATCCGCTAAGTCTTCAGACCCTAAGGCTCATACTTTAGATGCCAAGCTGCAAACATTGTGCATTCCCTTTATCTCGGTTCCTTGTCTCTCATGCTTATCTCTCTCTCTCTCTCTTATTCTGTGCAGGAGCAAAGACAAAATGAAGGCGTCTGTTCCTTCCTCTTATTGATTTTTTTATACATCTGAACCTTCTAAACAGTATATTTGCATCAGTCTATTCCTCTTCCACTGACAGCATTCCTGTGTATGTGTGTGCCTTCTCTCTTATGTATTTTGCTTATCAACTGTAGTCCATCCGCTCCTTCTTCACCCACCAAATGCAAAGTGCAAGTGTCTCAGGACTTGTATGTGCTGTCCATTTATATATCCTCTTAATTCATTCCCATTTATCCCTTTGCAGGATTGGTAGCCCTCCTACTACACTGTCTTCCAAAAAGAAGAAGACTGCCCCTGTTTTCTTGGACAGTCCCATTATGTGTGTTTTTGTGTTCTGCTTCATATTGTATTCTGCTCATGCTCCGTTTTTTCTTCTAGCTGTGCTATGGAGGGTCTCTCTGCTGTGGAACCTGGCTTGTCTCCAAGCAGTCGTCCCATGTAGGTAGATTATTTTTTTGCTTGTACATGTTGCTCACTGTATTTTGATCCAGATGCAACCGTACTATGACCAGTAAGGCTCTTGCATCTGCTGAAAGTATGTCTTCTTCTCCTAAGAAAAAGTCTACCATCACTTGTGTCTATCCTCCCAAATCTGGTGTCAAGGTCAAAATTGAACAGGATAATTCTCCTTTGTTGGTTCTGAAGGCCCAGAGTAGTCCTATCAAAATCTCTGACTCCAATGAAGAGTTGCCTCCTGTCCTTTGGTGAGTTGTTATGCTTCTATTTTACCTTCTTTCTGTTTTGTTGATTCCGTTGCAGCTTCGGTAATTGTGTCCCTTCTAAAGTTGTAGTGTCACCCAAAGGTAGTGTCAACAACTTGAAGAGCTTTGTTGATGTGGAGGTGGAGTGCAATAATGCCAAACTCTCTTGCTCAAATGAAGTCAATGATGACACCCTGTCCAATTTCATTGTCGATGATGATGTCATTGAGTTTGTGTCTGACTCAGATAACAATCACTCCGAAGCCTCCAACACTGCCTGTAAATCCAAAGCTGCTTCTCAATCTTTCAGCTCTTACAAGGCCCTGATTGTTGACAACAATTGCATTGATGACCCTGAGTACATCTGCTTGTTGTTCATATATGTCATTATCCTTACTTTATTTTTTTGCATGTTCAGGGAGGATGGTCATACTGATCTCACAGATGATATTCCTATGACACGTGTGATCATTGCTAAGATTCAGGAGCCCTTTATGGTGCCTACCTATAAGGGTTTACCTGAGCTCCTGTATGTCCTGACTATTTCAGTGATGACGTTTCTGATTTTATTGATGCCTTAATTTTAGGAAACCTTTTCACATTCAACCATTTGTTTATGATAAGCAGTTCTATGATGGAACCATCAACTACACTTGTATCACCAGAATTGCCAAGCTCATGTCTGAGGAAAACTGGATGTATGTTTATTGTTCATGCTCTTTATCTTATCTAACTGTAAGCCTAGCTCTCTGTCAGCTGGTCTTCTTTTTGTTAAGCATGGTTATTATGTTAACTTTGCTCATGCTAATCATGCCATCTTGGAATCTGTAAACAGATGCCTTTGTCTCCGCAACGGTTCAAACAAAGGCTTTTGTATCTGTGTTACTGTGGGAGTGATTACTGCCTCTCACTTGGTCACCTCTTCTATGAAGGTTGGTCAATAGTCTGACACTTATGATCAGCACCATGTCCAAATTGCTACATTTCATCAAGAATCTTTGCATGAAATGGCGGTAGTTGGGCAAGTCTTTGGCTTGAATAATGGTATCAGGGGCATGGTCTCTAGTGAAGGATATGCATTTGTTTCTTGAGGTGATGGCAAGACCCCTCAGTATAATAACAGTTGGTTTTATGTGTCCTTATATCTATTCAACTCTGATGTATACCACAGAGGATGGTTATTCCACTCCCAAAAAAACAACTTCCAAAGCCTTGAAGAACAAATCTCTCTTCACTCTGTTGAACAGCCTAAACCTCCTGTTCTTCACATTGTTGAGGCTCACAGGTCTATTATTTAATATAACGAGCTAGGTACGCTGTTATTTTTATTTTTATTTTTATTTTTCTTTTGTGTTGCTCAATAATTGTTCTTAGTTCCTATTCATGATGGACAAAGTGAGACAGGAGAACCTTTTCGTTTCCACCCTGAAGATTTTGACCATTTGCCTTCTTGGCATCCATACAAGGGTAATAAGTCTGAAATTCCTGAAGGTTCAGTTGTTTCTGTTGGATACACTGCCAACTGGTACAAGAGCAAGGGCTTCTGGTATGTCTTGTGTTCTTAACAATGAAGCAAAACATCTCACTGTTGACTCATCAGCTATCTCACTTTAAACATTTTTTTTGTCATTGTACTCCATGATCCTACTTATGTCATCAGAATTGTTGAACCTGGCAACATTGCGTCTTTGTCCATCCTCGCCAAAACATCCAAAGGTAAAGGGAAGGCCAAAGTTGCAAAGTCGATTGTTTAGATAGTCATTTGTCTTGTTCACTTAGTTCACTGTTGTTACCTTTTAGAAGAATAGATTGTGTCAACAAATTTTCCCAATATTGGGGTATCACATAAACATTGCTGTCTAAACAATGCCTTATGTAATATCTCAAATTATTTGAAATTATTTATCCTGCTTGAACAATACATTATGTAAGTATTCAGATCTTCTTTATTTTAAACTATTCATGTGATTTCATCATTCAAACTTTGTTGTCAGTACACATGTAGTTTGCGTTTATACTGTGTACTCAACAGTGTATTTGATCTGATCATCTCTGCACTCACACCTAGTTCCCTTCATATTCACTCAATCCATGGAACTTACTACTCAAAACCCCCTTCATGTCTATTCGAACAATCCAAGTTTTGCCTCGTATTTGTGGTTCACCAATGTTGTCCTGACTGTTTTGGACCTCACAACCTATTTCGATAATACACTGCTTGAGGTTTGTTATTGTATTCTCCTGGTCCTTCATATCCCTTGATCAATGCATCTTACAAAGCATCTTGCTCATCAACTTGTTATTGAAGAGTCCAAAAACGCTCCACCTTGTCGGTCTGACCCATTCTCTATCTTCAGAGCTTCTATGCACAATGCCCACATATCAGGGGTTTCCAAAGACAAGATACTGGAGGCCCGCTTGAAAATTCTCTTGGCATATTGCCTCTTAGACGTCTTTGCCATGGAACAAGGTGCTCCCCTTCAGCTTCCTTCCATGTTGGGTCCTATTGTTGTGAACAGGAAAACAGTGCCCCTTTTCTCTCTATATCCTCCTGTCAAGTTCTAATGTGACCTAAAGCTAGTGCAAGCTTTGAATGATCTTCCCAACATTATATCTAGGTTTCAAAAGAACTTGACTCATCATCTTTGCCATGTTTGTAACAAACATCCATCTTTCTCTGCAATTGTTCATACTCAGACAGCTTTTGCCAGATCCCGCATGCACTTGTATTCCAAACTTGCTAAAAGATACACCAAAAAGAGTGTACAGAACATGCTCATTAATCTAACATCTGCCGCGTTGCATATCAGTTGCCTCCTCAAGGTAACATTTTCCTTCCTTTTTACTTTGAGTACATTTGCTCAATCTTGCCTCGCTCCCCAGGGTCATACATATCTTCTGTCTGACTTAGAATCCATTGAGAGTCTTTTCGTTGATGAGTAAGTCATGCTTGCCATTTAACCTGTATTTCTTGCATTTTACTTCTGTTATAGAGATAGCCAAAGTAGTGATCAGGAGGAGTTGGCTTACATCTGTTCACAGCATGGCAGCTCTATTGGCAGTGCCAGAACATACGAGTGTTCAACCATACTGCACAACTCTCTTTATCTTGCTCTATTGATCTCACCTTTGATGTTGCTTCTTTCCCAAGAGTATGGTGAACTTGCCAGTAAAGACGCACTTATATCTGTCAGTATCTTACTCCTTGGTAGTGTTTTTTGCCATTTGATATCCATTAGATGTGGACTCATGTTGGAGGGTTGGGCCGTCCAAATGATGTCATTGAAGCAGATTGAGAACTATGGAAGGTCCTCTCTGCTGCTGCCCAGGGTGGAGATTTGGTTGGCCAACTTGTTGCTAGCATTCAACAATTGGAAAAGGTTGTTGCAATTGCCACTCCTGCTTGGATTGAAATCATCAAACCTGTAGCTGGCTCTACTAAAAGTCTTGCTATCTCTGACTCCCAAGGTCACAATTCTTCTGATGCGTTGATGACCAAGAAGTCTGCCAACTCTCTTTCCATCATTGACCCATATCAGTCACCACAAATCACCAGTAATTCTTGTGACATTCAAGCCAGGACCGTTACCTCTTCTGATCAGGTGGATGATCTCCCTGCAGTCAACTCAATGAGTCCTGCAGTTGACTTGACAAGTCCTGCGATCAACTTGACAAGTCCTGCAGTCAACTCGGCAAGTTCTCCGGTTGACTTGACAAGTTATGTGGTTGACTCAACAAGTCCTGTGGTTGACTCGACAAGTCCTGCAGTCAACCCAACAAGTCCTGCAGTCAACCCAACAAGTCTTGCAGTCAACTCAACAAGTGCAGTTGACTCGACAAGTCCTTCAACAAGTCCTGTGGTTGACTCGATCCTGACAAGTCCTGCAGTTGGCTCAACAAGTGCAGTCAACCAACAGCCTTCCCCTTCTCCTGCGATGTATTCTCATGTTGATCAAGCAGATATCATCCCTCCAGTCAACTCAACAAGTGTGTGTAATATCCTGCTTAACAAAGACACATCTATACAACAGCCTTCCCCTTCTCCCTGCAATGTGTTCTCATGTTGATGTGCAGTCACTAGCAGATATCATCCCTCCTATTGTTGTCATTGATGCGCCCTTGTATCCACATCAGCCTTCAATGTGCACTGTTGTCACTGACTCAAGCTTATCATCCATTGCCCATGACCTCACCGACATAATCAGCACCTACCAGCCCTCCCCATCCTTCACAAAATGTGTATACCTCACCAAATGTGCCTTCTCAAATAGATATTGATTCACCTCTCAATGTCGCTACAATGCCTTGGTATTCATGTGAAAGTTTGATCACCACCATTGACACAGATGCAGAGTCATCATCTATCACTCATGATCTCATCACTTCATTGGCACCCACCAATCCTCCCCCTTTACCTGGACCTCCGTCCCCCAAACTGGCTGTGCAGCCATCAGCTTTGACAAAAAAGTCACACAAGAAAAAAACATCCACGCATGCTCAGGCTGAGCCTAAATCATCTCCTCTATGGCGTAGCTCTTGCAAAGGTAAAAAAGAACAATCCATCAACAGTCTCGAAGCCATTCCATCTGATGCTGATGTATCTGATAACGATCTCGACACAAAAACTGTACTGGACCCCTCTGTTGTTCCACGCTCTGTTGTTCCATGCTCTGTTGTTCCACGTGATTGTGTGCTTATTGATTTGACCTTGGAGGATACGGTACATGTTGCTTTGAGGCACCTTACATTGTTTTCAATTTGTTCAATCTGTTCTAATTATAGGATGACGAGCCTTGTCCTCCAGACGACAAGCTTGATCTGTCAATTCCTTGGATATTTCATTGTGGCAAGACCGTTCAATACACTATTACAGGCATGAATAGGACTTACAGCTACACTCCTCATTTTCATGTGTGTACCCTCTTTGCTTGATCAAAGTTTTAATCTTTATATAAATTTGTAGCTTAAACGTGACCTTTGATGGTTCTGTCACATGCACAATGCCACTCTCAAGCATCCAGATCTTCCATTCTCAGTCAAGGTCATGAGTTGCAACGAGTATGCCCTGGCGTCATCTACTACACTACTGGACATTCTTTGCAAATATGCATGTATATTGGTGGTGAATGATGCATCCGTAGATCCTGGTTTCATGAGTGCAACTCTGTCTCAAGTGTGTCCTTTGAATGAGACTACTTCTCTCCATGGTATGTCTTCTCTTCTCCATTAAATTCTCTCATTTTTATATAATTATTTTCTCATTTATTCATATCATATTTTTCAATCTCAGGTACTGATCATGTCAAGAAAGGTACAGGAAAAGACCTTGCTAGGAGCCTTAATTCTTGTTATCCTAGAGCTCTCAATGCTCTCTATCTGCTTGCTGCTGTTGATGAGTTTCCCAAGCCTCCTTTTTCAAGTGAACAGCCTATATGGTTACAGGCACAAGGGCATGCCTATTGTGATGGTTGGAATTTCTATCCCACTTCTGACATGCGATGGGGCCTCGTGTCTACTGGAGGCACATACCATTACTGGCATGCAGACGCTAACGGTTTCAGAACCTTTGTTAACGTGGTAACTGGAGTCAAGCTTTGGTTTATTGGAACTCCTAAATCATGTGATTATATGGAGTTTGCTACCCTTGCACACTACTTATCAGATTTTGAGCTTCATCTATCTAATCACAAGAAATGGCATGTTGAGCTTGTTGTTATGGGTCCTGGTTCCATGCTGTTAGTTGGCTTGATTGTCAATGTTTCCATTTTACTGATCTACATCTCTAGTATCATGCGTCCTAACCTTCCTCATTTGGTCATCACGCCTGAACCCTCCATCTATAAAGGTGGTCACTTCTATAACTCAGTGACTCTTGTCAACTTGATTGTTGGCATATATCATCATTACATTGCGAGTGGGACAATCTCAAATACAGATCATTCAGAAGCATCATATGTCATGATGCTGCATCTGCTCACCTTCTACATTGATGTGCTGGTAGATGGTACTTTTTTTCTTGATGATGGTGGTATGTCTCACAAGTCATCAGCCTTTGATCCACCCTTAACATGTATGCATTTTTAGTTATAAATAGTGCACATATTCCAAACATTTCAACTTGGGAGGGTATTGTAACATTGTTCTTTCTCTGCAACTATTTTGAGCTGTATTCTGTGCTCATCAGTTGGCCTTACAGCGAGGAAGAAGACCAGCATGGTTTTGAGGCCTCTATAAAAAATCATTGTCATGCCTGCAAACTTATTCATTGGATCTTCTCAACTCATGAATTTCAATACAAAGGAGAGGTTTGGACAGGTGCCCGTGGATATGAGAATTTGTATTCCAACTTTTTGGCACATTAAGCTTGGATGTTGGTCCTCTATAAGAAATCAGCTTGGCGAAAACATTTCTGAGGCAAAAATCCAGACATCAGTCCTTCAAGCATGTGGCGCACTGTTCAGAACGCTCTCTAAGAAGGTCCCACTTAGAAGGCCTTCAACTGCCTTGCTCCTGAAGTTACAAATCCTCATTTAACTTTGTACAATCTACCTTTTGCATGGACTAGAGACAAATACACTGTGCACCGAGTTGAATATAGCCCATTTGGTATTTCTTTACACTCTCTGTTACATATCCATTACACTCAGTTCCTTCTAGATTTGCCATACCTCAATGGACTTGTATACGGCAATCGTGAGATTGCACATATACTTGGAGTATCTGTTACAATGGTGCCTTGTTGACCTACCAATAACAATATTGCAAATTGGGTGGACTACTCAGCCGCTGTTATTAAAGCCAAAGATTATTGTTCAGATACCAAATTTAATGGTGACACTGAAGACAAAGGCCTGTCCCGTCCTCTGGGACACCCTGAAAATGATAGTACATCTACTATGCACCTGAACAAATGTACTAGAGATGGCATATCTCTTGACAAGCAATGTATGTTTTTTCATTAAATCTATCATCTCTATACTCACACCATTGAACAGCATCAAAGAGAATGTGTGTCACTACATAGTTGTCGTTTGAGCTCTGAATTACTTACCATGTCTTGTACACCAGTATATAGATAATGATTACCCTGCCTTAATGATCTGACTTTTTATGTTTAAACCAAAACATTGCAGAAAACAAAGCATGCATGTATTGTTCATATGGTACCCAGTGTAAGTATGCTGTTGATATATATACCTACTTGTTATTGACAGGACTCTGAGTCTCCTTTTCTCTTGCTGCTAGCTCTCCCTTGCATTTGACTGTATATTCCTCTTGTACCATTGAGTCTGCATTTACCCCTTGCGCTGTTCTGTGCATGTATCTGAGTTTTCCCATGGTGAGCTTCAATATTATCTCACATACTGGTTGTCTCTGTTTTTGTACTCTTGAAGATACTCACAATAGTCTCTAGCCCTCCATTGCATTGATTCTGTATTTGTTGGTTGATCTCATTATAACCCATGCCTCAATACTATGCTTACCTTCCCATTTACTTTCATATGCCTCCAAATCAGCCAATTCCTCTTTGTCCATTTTGTGTTTTGCCATTCTTTTCTCCTCCTCCATATCTATGTATATGCTGACTGTACCTCATAAGTCTCTGCATACTCATTTTCTATTGACATTTATCAACTCACTTAGGACATCTTCTGTCTGCCAGGATCCATCATCTTTGGGCAACGTCAAGTCAGAGATCATTTGAGTTCAGGAAGGGAAGACTGAGTAGCATGGAGGTTAGACCCACATTGAAGGCATGGTTCATATACATTTTGACAGCTTATATGCTTTGATAGCTTATAGGGTTCGATCAGACTGCTGGCTGCAAGTTAACATGTATACTTCCAATAGACTCCCAGTCTATTGCCATGGCCTTGGACTTGTGTACTTGCCTTGATGAGACAATGTATAATGTAATCAATTCACACAGTTGATATGTGTGCTGCTTCCTGTGCATTCTGTACTCTCCCTGTCTCCATCAGACATGAGAGTTGTCTCACTGTACCTCTATATTGTCCTAAACATACTTCTATACTTGCAATACCATAGTGCTCCTCTACCCACATTGAGGTAAGTCACCTTTTGTCTTGTGATGTGTCTGTGCTTATGAGATTTTCAGCTCCAATAATGTCACCAGTGGTAATCTGCCAGCTCCCACACATTGCTCTTTGGAGCTATGCTTGTATGACACTTCAGAGCAATGCTCTATATACAATGCAGAGCGATGCTCTATCCTTATTCCAGAGCAATGCTCTTGCATTTCAATCCTGATACCTTCATTTGTTCATCACTTTTGTTTGACCATTCCTTTGCTCAGTTACTTCATTATTGACCACAGACCTTTTACCCAATTGTTTGATGACGGTCAATCCCCTACGTTTGTAACTCCACCAAAATCTCCTCTTACACCAACCATTGAGTGGTACTTGGAAAAGCTTGTGTACAAGTTGATCAGTCAGTTTACTTCCTGGATCAATACATATGTTCATTTTGTTTACCCTATGCTTCCACAAGCTAATCTACCTCCTTTTTCTTGCTTTCTTGACAAAAAATACATCCCGTGGTTCTATATGTGTCAATACAGTACTTTTGAAGTGCTGGCAATAAGGTGCTTGCAGCTCAATCTAATCATCAGGCGAAACTGTTTTCTGCGACATGATTATGTGATACTGTATTCTTCACAAGTAAACAGCATATGTTTTGACTACCAGATGATTGAGAGGAATCTATGTACATCATCTTTCATATGTCAGGCAAAACTAGCTGGTTTTGTGCCACCCCCTTCTTGGCCCACGTTACATCATCTTGCCATTCTCAAATGCTCAATACTCACCCTTGAGTACTCTGTGAGGTTGTGCTTTACGCTGCCATACATAGGCTACCCTTCTGTCCTCTGAAAATTGAACAACAAGCACTACAATGTATTTTGATATGGAAGCACTCCCACATCTAAGGGTAAGAGTCTATTGGGTGGCAGAAAATCATTTTCCTTTACGTTCACTGAAATTGAACAGTTCATACTGGACACCAAAGACAATCTCGATGATAGCATGATATTTAAATATATTGAACACGTCAACAATATTGGCTTGCTTCCCTATCCCATATCTAGAAAGTATATTCACACTAGAATTCCTCTCCACAATCTTGTTTCTCATCTCACTGTGTGGCACATTCAAAAAGTTGCTCAATTACATGGAATTGTATTACCTCCTTCGTTCAAGAAGTCAACTAGTTTGGAGATCTTCAATTCACACAGCTGTACCAAGTGTGCATCATGGACTACTGTTCTTGTTGCAGAGGTCAATGCCAAGGTCAAAAAGGCACAACAACGTGCCACTGCCCATAAAGCTAAGGCATCTCATACAGCACCTGTGGTTCTAGAAGATGATATCCCAGTACCCAATAAGAAAGATATCTTTCCTCCTCCTCCACTTTCACATGAACTTGCTGCAGATATAGTGCATAGATTTTGTGCTGCTTTGAACCCAACCTCAGTCGCAGAAGAAGGTTGTGCCATGTGTGTTCTTCTTTGTCCCGTCAAAGATATGAAGCCACTTAAAGGTTTGAAAGGTTTAATGGGTATACTATGTGCCAATGGAGTTACTAGGGTTGAGCGGTGTTCTGCAACTGGTCATGTAAGAGAACTTAAAGGTCCAGTAATAGACTACACTTGTAAATCTGTTTGTGGTGAGTGTCGATCTTGTGTTCTTAAAGGCAAGGTTCCATCAAATGCTCTTGCCAATGGATGCTGGATAGGCCCTGTACCAGACGTGCTCAAAAATCTTAGCTGAGTGGAACAGATTCTTGTTGCTAAAATGTGAAGGTCACTCTGCTATGCCCACGTGCTACGTCAGGCCTTAAGAAAATGAAGGCTCATTTGATAGCATTTGAGTCACCTGTTGAGAAGATATACAACATGTTACCTCCACCAAAATGTGAGTTGGATGATGTACTTGCCATATTATTTACTGGCCTGTTGATGAGTTGCTGTTGGCATTGGACACGTATTTTTTCATTTTTCTTGACATTTTGCTACTATTAGACATGACGTGCCTGTCATATGACCACACATGTGACTTTCACATGATTGGCCGACAGGCTTTTCTTGCTGACTGATTTTTTGGAGCTTGGGTTGGAGCTGCGCTGGAGCTATAGATATTTTAAGTGCTCTCTCCACTCATCTATTATGTTTTATGGAGCACTTTCCTTATAGGATATGCCCAACTCCACAGCATTTTAGGTATATATAGCCTCAATTTTGTAGTATAAGGCCAGAATATAGTGTATTGCTGCCCCTACGCATTAGTGAGCTCACTGCTGTAAGCGTGCGCTCATCGTTCTCCTTGTTCTCGACACATTTTTTGCTCTGAGAAGTGCCTTCTACATGTTTTTGCTGTTGTCAGTGATTTAAGTGTGCATGCTCAATTGCCTTTGATTGTTTGTGCCTGATTGGTGTTATGCTTTGATTGTTGGTTAGTCAGCAGCTAGTACTCAGTTAGTGCTGGTATTAGCATTTACATTTACATTTGTGCTTGCATTTGTTTGTTTTTGTCGCTGACCACATTCCATATTGCCCTGCGCACGTGTGTCTTAGACAAGCGCTCATTTCCATTCACTACTAAAGCAGAGTTTGTTGCTGGTTAAAGACCCTTCCATGTAACTTTAGATTCCTAGCGCATCAACCAACAAGAACTTTTGTGTGGTGACCAAACCAAGTCAATCACCGACACATCTGAGTGACAGGTTCCACTTCAGTTGTCCCGAGATTGAATCTTACATAATCCTGCCCACACACTTGTTGTCGCTGTTGCTGACAAAAGTTCACTCATTGCCAATTGATTACAGATTGTTAGCGCTATAGTTGATATTATATCTGACTTATAGCAAATTTCCGGTGCTATCTCATAGGACCACTCTTGCATCACAAACTTAATGCATAAAGCTTTTCTAGGATGTTTTCTTTGTTTGTGTGGCCTTTCTAGTGTGCAAGTGTCTTAGAAGCACCGTGCAAATAGGGTTTGCCTTTTCTTAAGGTAAGCGCACCTCCAGAAAGTAGTGTTGTCATCATATTGGAGCCCACCACGAGGGGTTCTAATTAATCATTCTGCCAGAAACTCAAACCCAGAAATGTTGCTGCAAAGCACTACAGCAACAGCCAGCACCTTCAACTAGTCAAACTACATTATTTCCACTGCCTCCTACTTTCCCAACTCATTTCGATCCACCAACACTGCCACCAACATCATCGTTGCCGCTAATTACTAATCTTGCCAATGAACTTGCAACAGTGAAAGCGTGTCTAACTCTCGACAACATCACTGACCTCATACCGGAGACCCTTGAAGACAAAAATTTATCACTGCTCACACCACTTTCTGAAACTTTTTATTCAGTTCCATCGTGCCAATGCACTCCAGTTTTGCTGACTCAAACTGCTCAACCTACAACTACTCCGACAGTTCCCAATCAACCTATATCTCAATCACAAACTAAACACAAAATGGCCAACAAACTTAATGTAAACCACATGCCAATGCGTGGACACACCACTGCACCGAGATGGAATGAGGGCAAGCCACCATCCCAATGAACCTTATGATGTTTCTCAAGTCTACAAAGCTGGCAAATGGATATTACATAATACCAACACAGCAACATCGCAGATGATGGCGCTGCAACCACATCTTGGCGGTATGTTGCCAGTGCCAGACCTTTCTAACAAAGCCCTGCCAGCACTACCGCAAGCGCAACAGCGTGCGCAACCAGTAGCTTCTGGAGGTGGTGGCAGCGGCTTTGTAAAGAAAGAAGAAATCACCGACGTTGTTAATACAGCTATAACCTCCACAATTGGTTGACTTAGTGCTACCCTTGCTGCTGGATTGTCAGAGGTGGCCCAACCAAACCGACCACCTTTGCCTGATGGCTGCCATTTCTGCGGCAGTCTTGGTCATACTATGGTTCATGGGCGCTGCAACAATTTGGAAGAATACATCTTGCATGGGAAATGCAGGCACAATGCCAAAAACAAGGTTATATTAC
>JAGGAR010024207.1:0-13632 GCA_017657315.1 Termitomyces sp. K1Ag
GAGAATTTCGGCCTGATCCGTATCAAGCCAGAAATTGACACCGAATCCAGATGCCCCCAGATCCAGTTTTCACTGGGCTTCAAGTTCTATGTCACCACATCGAGTCCTTTGAGGTCACGTGGCTGCCCACATGACTCTGTTGAAAAAGTGCTATTGTTGCATTGTATCTATTGTAAACGATACTGACATGCGTGGACCTCGCCGGGTAATCTTTCCTTCCTTCCTGCGAGCATCAAGTCATCCAGAAGTTTCCCGTGATTAACTGGCCGCAAGGTTGTGGTGATGCGGCCCGGGATGGGGACTCGAGCGGCCCGTGAGTTTGTTTCTGGGTCTCGCTCCGCAGTTGCTCCGAGTCGCGTCTCTCGAAAATGTCAATACTATGTTTTCCATAACCGCACTGCCAATATTTCTTTCGCTTCTGTCTGCCACCCATGCGCAGACACTCTATCTCGCCGGAGATTCTACAATGGCTGCAGGAGGCGGGGGCTCAAGCACTCAAGGTATTCTCAGTGACTCGATCAAGTACTGAAGTGCTGAAGCTTTACCGATGTGGGTTCTAGGATGGGGTGTTCCCCTCACTCAGTATCTCAGCGGCATCTCGGTTGTCAATGATGCTGTTGCGGGTGAAAGTGCTAGAAGCTACAGCGAACAGGGCCTTTTCACCAAGCTTGTCAATTCTGTTAAGAATGACGATTATGTCATAATCGAGTTTGGGCACAACGATGCATCTGCAGGTGCTGTTGACAATGGAAAGCAAGATGCGGTTGGCGACGGTTACAACATCACTAGCATAGTGACCACATCCAAGTGAGTGTGAACAAAAATCCCAGGACACTTGCTTAACTAGACGTCTTCACTGGCAAGCGGGACCCGGATTTTAATTCACAGCTTTGCATACTACATCGAGAACGCTATCGTGGCTCTCGAAGCTAAAGGTGCTATTCCCATCATATCCTCCTTGACTCCAGATAATATTTGGACAAATGGCGCTATTGCTGCTGGGGGACGATTCGTCACATACGCGCAGAGCATCGGGGCTAGAAGGAATATTACCTATGTCAACCATTATGCATACGTAGCTCAAGCGTATAATGCCCTTGGACAGACGCAGACCACGACATTCTACCCTATCGACCACCTTCATACGAATGCTGCTGGTGCAAACGTCGTAGCTCAGGCATTCGTGAGGGGACTACTCTGTGGAAACAGCACGCTGAAGAACAAAGTTAACGCAGCTGGACAAGTCGTTCTGAGTACGTACTAACCTCGATGATTCAAGGAAAAGAACTCATGGCAACCAACGACAGATGGATGTATTTGAAATTGAGCTTTGTTATATTCGAATTTATCTTGTCATGGCTAGCATGCGTGTGGCTTGACTGCCAGTAAATCTCATCCGAGATCTTCCCTCCCATTGCGCACAACTTGGGCGCGTCTGTTGCATTGACACGTCAGTTTGATATGAGGCTAAGAAGATATCCCACCGTCCACGAATTAACCTCGTGCTACATAAGAACCATGCGGCTATTCTTGTACCTCTTGAATTTACTCCTGTGAGTCATACTGCCCATCCGTGGGACCGGTGACGGACCGTTTGTCCATTCCAACGGGGATCACTATTTGCGCCATGAACAACACATAAAAAGGCAGCTCACTGGCAGAAGAACAAAAACTCGCAGAAGTGATTGATGCATTCTCCTCTTAAGTTGTTTGCTTTTTCGTCCCTGATCATCCCGAGCATCGTTGGACAAACCGTCTACCTTGCCGGCGACTCCACAATGGCAAAAGGTGGTGGCGGTAGTGGGACTGATGGTGCGATTGTACATGCTTTCTCTGCAATCCCCGCTGAAGCGTTTGTCAGGATGGGGGCAGTACCTCGAGCAATATTTAACTGTTCCGGTTGTCAATCGCGCTATTGCGGGTCGCAGCGCGAGAAGTTATACTGACGAAGGCCGATTCACGTCGCTCATCAACGAGGTCCAGAACGGCGACTATGTAATCATTGAATTTGGTCATAATGATGGATTGTCTGGAGCCATTGACAATGGGCGAGAGGACGCTTATGGTAGGAGGATTCTTTGCATCAAGAAAATAGGTGTTTCAATTATGTATGCTTATACAGGGGACAGCTATGACACAACCGCCACTGTGACAGAGGCAGAGTGAGTAAGTCTTAATTTCAAGGAGATCTCTGAACCTTATGAGCCTTCTGCCTTATTAATTCCAAGTGGAACCACGAAGGTCATCCACACTTTCACATATTACCTCCAGAACGCTATTACGGCCCTGCAGGCGAAGGGTGTCATTCCAATCGTCTCCTCGCAAACTCCTGACAACATCTGGAACGGTAATGTTATTGCTGCTGGGCCACGTTTTGTTGGATATGCACAATTGGTTGGGCAGCGTACAGGTGCTGTCTACGTCGACCACTATGATTATGTTGCCCAGACGTACAACGCTTACGGACAGACTATGGTCACGACATGGTATCCTCTTGATCATACGCACACATCACCAACAGGAGCGAATGTAGTGGCGCAGGCATTCGTACGGGGGCTTTTGTGCGGAAGTAGTACTTTGAAGAGCAAGGTGAATGCAGCTGGACAGGCCGTACCAAGTGAGTCGAAGATATTGGAACAGTTAAAACTGAATGCAACAATTTCCGCAGACGGTTGCCTGTGAGTACAGGTAGTGAAGCATAGTAGTGGTTTTGCGATTGGAAATGACCACTACAGATCTTAAATTTGAACTTGGTCACTCATCGACATCACCAAACGAAAAGCGTGGTGGTTTCAATAGCTGAATAGATAGGTTATGCATAACGAGCGAGATAACTTCAAGGATTCATTAAGATAATCAACCAAGGGTAGAAGCGACCAACTCACATCCTGATAATTTTATTAGGTATTAAGTACATGACTTTTATGATGCCGTCTGGGCCACCTGTTCAAGTGTTGGCGTGTCCAGTAGCAGAAGCTTTCCCTTCTCTCCGCCCAGACGTTTGCAGGCCGCCCGGGCATCCCCACTGAAGGCCTGCGGAAGGCCGTGGTCAATCAACAGTGGCAACACACGCGTGTGGAACAGTCTGTGTGCCACTGAAGCGCCCTAGATCCAGAAGAAAGTCAGCAAGGAAAGTCACGAAGCAAGAACTGAAGAAGTTATCGCGTACAAATTGGAAGAACACACCACCAATAACCGCGCTGACGGCATCTCCCTGAACTTTGTACAATCCCACACTTCGTAGCATCTCCCGTTGGTCAGCCTCCGGTCTCAGTAGGCTTGCTGAGATTGAAGGTGTCCACCGCATCGCGCGTCCCAGGCCCCATTTCGAACCCACAACTTCTCCTAGTGTGTACGAGTTTAGGGCACGCGCTACTACTTCGTCAAGATTATGATCCTTCTTCAACGCAGAACTTGAGTGTAACATGAGCAGTAGATACGACTCCATTACTCTTCGTCCTAAAATGGTGTTAGTGCGAGTATCATGAGCCAAGAAGAGACAAAACAAACCCATAAAGCTGAACACGCCGTTGTGACCGTAAATTGCAGATGGATGACTTCCATGAGTGAGAATTCGCTTTGCAACTTCGGGTGGAAAGTGTAATTCGGGGAATAGAAAGTTGAGATGTTCTGCAAGTTGAGGTCCCGATTCCTTCCATGTCGAGCGAGGGCCATTCCAGTTATTCTCCTCTTCCTTCACCCGATGCTCCTCTTGCGTCACCATTTCCTCGTGTTTTCTCCCTTGGGAGGTCACTGACCGCCCCGCTCTGTCCTCCTTGTCCAAGTCATTCCTTCGTGGCCGAATCTTGTGAGATATCCGTTGAGGTGCAGATCTCGGCTGCTCTTCTGGAAGCATCTTCATTGCTGCGAAGGAATATTGCCGCGCCACGGTACCTGGAGTTCAGTTCGTCATTTTGTGAGTAGCAGCAATACGACAATTCTCGTATAATACAGACACCGACCTCGTGGTGGCAGATAGGAAGATGTAGAAGCGGCATTGAACGAGCGAAATGGAGAACTTATACTACGAAAAGGGCGAGACATTACTTGCGGACCAGCCTCAGCCGTTTCTAACTTTTTGGTGAAAGGCGGTACTAGTAGCGTTTCAATTCCACGAAAAAAATCCAGTCACGTGAACCGTTTGCACTCAAGGGCCGGTCTTTTCTGATGACAGGTTCAACTTGTGCTATATTCATACTGTTCTCCTGACAATGTGGGTACTTCAATGAGGCTCCTGAAATGCTTGGCTTCTATTCCGTGAATCGATATTGACTATGAATGGGCAAATCGGGAATCATGCGTTCTGACCACTATTTTGATTCCGCCGACAAAGGCACCTGCCATATCGATGGAACTCATCTTGTAAGTCGTGAGGCACCCACCTCAGGCACTACCTTCCTCGAAGCCCACAATATCAAATCGCCAGCAAGGTTTGCAACCACACGGCCTCCCATCATTCAATTTTAGGGTCCACTCCGGCAAATATGGGCCGTTGACTTGGATTTTTCCCTATTGTTCTATATGGAACCTGGTCATGCTCCTCAAAGGCTCGATCTGCTTTGGCACCTCTTCTGTTGACTCGATCTAAAAGAGATTTTTGTCAAATCGAAATAACTTCTCCGCGTCACGCAAGAGTTGTTGGTTTCCTATATCAAGGGGGCCATTTGTCGACAGCACATTCTTTCACCACGTCGTATCGTATATTCTATCGTCTTTTTGGTACCATATATCTCACATACCGCATCTTTATCGTCTAGTCATGAGCATCGCAGGAAACCCGACGCTCAGCCTCTCCGCTGTCTCCGGGAGCTTTCCCTTTCAGACGAAATATATCACCCTTCCTCTTGACGTCACGATTACACTTGGGGCGGAGATGGACGCTGATTCCACTCAAAGGCGTGTCGCCTCACCGACGAACGGTTGGTTTGCACCGCAGAAACTCGGCGGACAGTCTCCCGTGTCGCCTCTTCCATTGAGTTCTGTACATTCGGAAGTATGGTGGGATGGTCTCGATGTTAGCACTTTCCCTTGGCCGTCGGACGAGATCTCACACCATGCCTTCCTTATGTTGCAGGTGTATATCCGTGACCTCGACACCCCTTTTGGCACCTATTTGAACAACACCCAAGTTACAGGTACCAGAGTCATCCGGGCTGGAGACATCATAGTACGTCGACTTTTTTCGGTCTATAGTGCCCAGCTTGTATGGCTCGACTAACTACCTCTCCCCGCACCCAGAGTTTCGGCTCCAAAATTGCTCGCAATAGCAACACACCAAAATACATATCAGACGACCACCTCAAGCCCATCATCGCCAAGGTCTCCCTCGCAGGTATCACTTCTCCATGAAGGATTTTGGTCACTATCTCGCCTCCTCTCATGATGCATTTGTAACACTTGATACTGTATATATGCATTTCCCGTGTACTCCATCTGTTATGTATCATATAGAGCTTTCCTCATGCTTCCTGCTGTCAGACGTCTTCTTTCAAGCTATTCATTCTTAGACTGTCTCGTCGTTTTGAAGAATCATAGTCAGCGTTCCATGAAACTTAAGCTTTACAATAAATCCCTGGAGACATGATTTGATTAAATAGCGATCGTGATCACACTTTACACTTTATGTACACTCCGTTGTTCAATTTCTAGTCGCCATTTGTAGAAGATCTGTGTAGAGCGATTCCGGATCTTCGGCGAAGGCCCAAAACTTGTTTATTTCTAAGTACATCACCAGCATCCGTCATTTGATTCAGGATCTGAACCCTTGGAACGTATATATATATTGTCACGGAAGTTACCTCTTCATTGCGCAAAAATCACGGGCAAATGTCGAGATAAGATCCTACAGGAGTTATCATCTCAAAGGATTTTTTCGATGCAAGTAACTCGGCGATGACCCGGGGTGTGATAGCAGTGGTCAGCAGACAAGGTACCTTACGTTCTTACCTGTCTGGAGCTTCACCTAGCGTTCGTGTGGAAAATTGGGTTTAAATAGATGTCTGATGCTGAGGATGTATTTGCAGACAGCACGAGATATCTTGTTGGAGCCTCTTGGAGCACCCTCCAACCGATGTAATCAATTGTTTGTCCATGAGCAAATCGTGCACTCCGAAGCTGGAATATTATCTCATTCAATAAATGTAGAGAAAGCGACTGCGTCGACAGAACCGTCACGGTTGTTCGCTAGTAAGGTTCTCCAGTGACATGAGTGCCACTATGACGGAGATGTGCAAATTCGCTGATGTAGCCTTGAGATTGCAAGCTTGAGGTAGTCCAGTCGATACTTGATCTGACAAATCCATTATGCCCCTCGTTCCACGCGAATCGGTACAGGGGATCAAAATGATTGCGTTTCGAAATACGAAAAAAGTTTGTCCAAAACGGAGAAGTTCAGCCAAGTTTCGAGAACTCGTGCAGTAGTGCACCGCCTTCACACCGCGCGGCGCGCTGCCAATTAATTCCACTTGAAGTTCTGGTAGTTAACAAGGTCTTCCCACACCGCCTTGGATTGTCCATCCTCTGACAAGAGGTACATCGAGAGATCAGATGGGATCTCATAGGTATGTAGGTAATACATCGTGAACAGACGTTAATGGACCCGAGTATCTCTCCAGTAGATTTTTGAATGAAATGGAACCGGGTGAAGGTGAAGGATTTACGACATTGTCAGATGACAATTGTTTGACCTTCAAAGCGAATGTCAGCCCAGGACATGGTACGGCTAAACAGCAAACCTGGTCTTGCGTAATGGTGAACAAGTTCGTTGGCAGCTTCTCCAAAATGGCGCCTTGAAGCAAGCCAACTCCATACGGAATTGAAATAACGGGCCGATTGCGTTTGTTGTACTTCAAAACCAGTTCCATTAATTGCTTGAAAGTGAAAACTATACAACATTTTGTCAGTCTTTTATGGAATCCATAAAAGGAAGGGACGTACTTTCAGGCCCGCCAGCCTCGATGATGCTCCCAACGACCAACTTTCTTACATCAGGATTGTCTCGTGCGATAATTTCAATCGCCCTGGCAAGATCTTCGACATAAACTGGCTGAAAGCGTGAAGTACCTCCCCCAAAAACAGGTAGAAAGGGGAGAAATTTTGATAATCGGGAGAACCTCTGAATGTACTTAGTCTTGATGTTGAGCAGAGCAGGCAAGATGAAAGGAATTCTCACGTTGAAAAAGTCATCCTCAGGGCCAAAGACAAGGCTCGGCCGGATAATGGTCGCGTCCGGACAGATGTCCAAAATAGAATTTTCAGCTAGACCCTTTGTTCTCGCGTATATGATTTCGCTTTGCGGATCGGCACCTATGGCGCTGAAATGAATGAGCTTCGCGCCAACTCCCTTAGCAGCCCGTGCTACGTTCTCAGCTCCTTTTAATTGAGTCTCCTCAAAGACTTTAGGAGACCCATTGAGCACACCGACGAGGGAGACGACTACGTTTGCATCGCGAAAAGCGAGAGGCAGAGTTGCTGGCTTCGTGACGTCTAAAGGCACTGGTGGTAAGAGCCGATCCTGTGGAATAGTATTCTTCAGGATATTGTGGACTTTATCGGGATGTCGCGAGGAGATCTGAATCTGAGGGATGTCGCGACCAAAAGAAGACGCAGCCAGGGTCCTGACAATGCTCTTGCCTGACCAAAACCGTTCAGCGGATGAGAGGATGAAAGATGATACGACTTGCCTAGAAACCCTACTCCGCACACAACGATTTTGTTAGGCATAGTTGTGGGACGAGACCGAGGTCTTAAGAGTTTATAAATAGGAGTGGGACTAAAATAGCACAGGGTGACGTTTCGATTGACGCCTGATATATGATAGATTATACGACACGGGTGACATTACTAGGGACTAGGAGGGAAAGGCACAAAGCTGTCTGCGTCACCTACCACAACAGCTCCATCATCAAGGTGGCTTTTCCTTTTCTTCGGTTTCTTCCGCATAGGTTCTGGCACGGCAGCTTCCTGTTCTGCACTAGAAGCCTCAGGCTGAACAAGGGGCTGAGGAGTTGGAATACGAATTTCGGGAACTGGCCCAGAAAAGTCCTTTCCTGTCATACGAGACAATGTTGCCATGTCTGTATGAAATCCATCATTTTGATGTCTGCAGAGACAATCATGAAATGTGTACTAACCAACTGGTCTCTTGTTATTCAGGCAATGATTGATACGAGCAGGATTCTTCTTGTCTTCTGCTTTGAACTTGTTTTTGCAAGACTTGCGATCTCGGCCGGGGAGAACATATGCGATGAGCTCGTAGTTCTCGCCGTGTTGGGCAAGAGCCTAGAAGATGACTCTTGAATGAAAAAACAAATATAGTAAGGATGAAAGCGTACGTCAAAGAAAAGCTCTGTCTCCTCTACACTCCAGCGAGAGCCACGATACCGCTTCCCATATGAGCCGGAGTTTACAAACTTGGTATGGTCAGACTCTACGACATGGGTGTAACTCGTCATATCTTCAGCCTCAACACGATCCACTACTAGGGACTCCTCATCAATGATGGTCTCCCCATTAGGTCCGATACGAACTTGAACGTTGAACCGACTGGTGGTAAGATCTTGGGTGTAATCGAAATCGTTACCGGTGTCGTCATTTATCGCAGGAGCAGTAACTGGATGGTCCTGTGAGCTGTCTGCCTCAACTCCTTCAAGTGCTTTGTTGGCAGGGGCAGCTTGAGCAGCCTGAAGTGCCTCAGCCTCTTCTTCCCGACCGTATTTCTTGAGCTCCATTAAAGCCTTCATACGTGCTCTCTTCTCTCGGTTCTGAACCTTCCACGCAGCATGGTTTGAGAGAATTTCAGCGGCTTTGCTACTGACACGCCCTTGCCCAGTGTCACTACAAAGAGAAGCCATAGTGACCACTGTCGGATCGATTGCTTCTCCAGGATCGGCGTTGGGATCAAAAGGAGGAAGTGACGGGCCACGAGATCTTCTAGGGTGGGATGTACTTGATCCACGCCGTTTTCTTTTTGTTGCAGCGGGTTTCGCGGTACCATCGTCAGTACCTTCGGCATCAGAATTTGAAGTTTTTCTCTTTCCTTTTACGGGAGTTTTTCGGGAAGCAATGCTAGATTTTTTTCTCGGTTTGGATACGGCAATGGAATTTTCAGTAATTTGTTCCCCTTCCAGAGTAGAATTCGGATCGGATGTCGTTTTCGTAGCCTTCTTGGCACTTGATTTGTATAAGTCCGTATTTGAAGACGAAAGAGGTGTGTTTTCTGCACCAAGAGCGGATGAAATAGAGTAATCAGAGGTCGTTGGTTGCGATCCAGCGGACGAGGAACTCTGAGTTTGGGCAGATGTCGAAGAAAGTAAAGACGGCACAAGGGGAGAATTTGTGATCACTGGAATAGTCGCTACGCGGCTCGCAAGTGTGGGAGGTGCAGGAGTATTGCGCCGTGACAAAATTGGTGGAGGCACAGAGATGTTCAGAGGCATCCGAGCAGCAGGAACCGTCGTTGTGGAGGGTATAACATTCGGTGGCGAGACGTGAGTCACAACTGGATCTACTGATAGTATTTCCGAAGATGCGGGCGGAGAGGTGGGCACCGAAGGGCCGGGAACATGTTGGACATTACTGAGACTATCAGCAGGAGACACCTGGTTAATTTCTGGACGCGCCCGAGACTTGACTGGCCTAAAAATCGGCCCTCCTTTTTCTGCAATAAAAAATAAGATTTTTTACTCAAAAATCATGAAAACATACTGACGGACTCGACTAGTCATTCAAGCGCCCAAGACAAAAAGTACCTGTTATCTCGAAATCGCGTTCAAAGTCAAAATGGCAAAACTGGTATGTAATCGCCGACTCGGAGATCCGATTTTTGGTCACCGCTGTTGGGCAACATGGTCAAGCAAACCTTCATGAACAGAACTGCCACCACACCTATTGTCTTCCCTTTCGGTTCAAAACCTGGTTGGGAGCTTGAGGAAGAAGACAAAATTGATAAAGAAGACAAGCGAAGCATCTCGGAAAGGTGGGCAGCGTCGTCGCGGGTTTCTGAGCGATGTATTCAAGTCTTGTCTTAGTTGTGTCCTTATCCAAGCCCTGCGGCAATGTGTGTTCCTTGGTATCTTTATAGCCTTGTTCATTTACTTTTTTTGAGCTCGCGATAAATGGCTTTACTCGACGTTCCCTCGTTTTTCATCCAAAGTCCGTGGAGGAAAGGCGACAGACCCAGCGCCACCCCCACACACCATTCAAACACGAGGAAAATGTGACCTCGAGATTGGACCCCATGTATTTCCAGATACGACCTTCTATGAAGTTCACTACCTCCCTTCACAACCATCTTCTTCTGTGGGCCTCACGTCTCAGCCTCCAACCACAGGATCATGGCAGACAAAGACCTACACTGCCTTCAGCCAATCAAACACTGTTCCTGCAAATGTCGCGAAATCACCTGAATCCGAGAAATCATCGGCTCCTCTCACATCTAATTTGACTTCAGTTGCTACGATAACACCAACTTTAATTAATCAAGTAAATTCTGCCGCGTCATCAAATCCAACGCTTGCAAACCTCCTCCAGCTTGCTGCTGCCGGTCTGGCGACCCCTGATCAACTCAAAACCCTCGGCCTTCTCATCCAGTCGTTAGCGACCTCTGAGAGTATCCAGCCTGTCCCGCGACCATCTTTGGGCTCTCCCGCGACTGCCAACTCTGACGCCAACTCCAGTGATAACGCCAATTGCTCCTGTCAAGGAATTTGATCTGGTTCTAGAGTTCCGTGAGAACCCAAGCGAACGCTGGGTATTTCCTCGCGTATTGGTTACATGTGAAAGAACCACCAATTTGCCTGCAGTGAATGCATTGTCTCGAACAGTCATCAAAGCTTGTCTCCCGTTTCCAAAGCCAGTCGTATCAGAGGCTTTTTCTGTGTCAGGACAGGCAGGGCCGTTGGTTAGCACAACAGTAGAGGAGCCTCAAGTTGTTACATTCATCCTGGAAAGGACACCATTGGCTGTATGGGACACCATATCGCGTTGGGCTGGGAATCAGGAAAAATTGCAGCAGAACAAAATGAAGCTTGATGTGATGGTTGGTTCATTCTCATTGGATTTCTTATTTTCATTGACCATGTTTTGCAGAAACCGGCTGAGCATGTATTTTTGGGTTATCGGCTATCTGAAGGACCATTACTGAGTCAGCTTCAGATTGTGGGTATTTTCTTGTATCTGTTACAGTGGCAGTCTTTAGCTTTTGTTTAATGTTTCTAGGTATCTGGTCCCACATACACCATGAAAAGCCTTAAAGTGGCTGCAGCGAATACTACTAGAGCAAAACGTAAAGTTGCCAGTAAACCAAAAGCTGCTGCTCAGAAAAATTATTCACAAGATATTGGAGCTGTTCAAAAACCACCCCCAACAAAACGTAAACGCACCTCTCACCAGTCCGAACGTCTCCCTGCTACACCCATACAGTGTGTATTGTGTAAAAATCAAGATGTACCTTTGATCTTAGGTGGACGTGAGTATTCATATTTGTAGGATTCATTTTGCTTCAATCCTTTGCACAGGCTACTGTCGCCCCTGTGTCGAAGCTGGTCATGCAACTACCATTCCACAATGCACTCAACCCTATAAATCTTCATCCTACAATACACCTTCAACTCCCTCAATACCCCTTTCAGCAACCGAAACCACACTGTCACTTGATACCTCAAAATAATTTACAACATGTTGATAGCTATAGTGAGAAATAATTAACAACAACTCTGAGAGCACTATTCCATGTATGCATGAAAAGAGATCAAGTAAATATTTGGACAGACCAACCAGCCCACCAGACCACCACTCCCAGCTGGAGGAGGATAATGATAAATTCTATTGCAATAGCCCACCACTGTATAAGGATACTTAGCCAGAAGAATGGCAGCGCAGTCCATCAAATGCTTTCGTACGGAATCATTGGAAGTTTGTAGAGAGCGGACAAGGAAAGGGCGGCCCGGACCTGAAGGATTGCGACAGCTACTGATACGAAGAAAAAAATGGCTAGCCCGAGCCAGTGGCGAGGCGAGCGAATCGGCATCCGCGTGACCGAGTATCTCTTGGTGAACTCATTCCGGTAAAGGGGTATAATAAGAAAGTCTCGGATGTCTTCGCCAATTGTTTTTCCACAGGTTCTCCAAAAGGGTGTAACGGTGTCGAGTAGAAAAGTGAGGGTATCCATACCAAATTCCCAGAATTGCTGGTATTGGTCTTTGTAGCTCTCCTCCAATACCACAATGGGAGAAAGCTGGAAAAAACAAATCGTAAGAGTTTCAACCATTCAAGTGATCTTCGCCTTACTTCAGGGTAGACAACCGATGTCCGAGCCAGTGTTTTATTGTAGTGTGCCTTCGCTACATCATGTATGGCCTGCAGAGTCTTCAAAGCCGCTCCCACCTCGAATGCTCATCCTGCTATCTTTTGGCTGTGCAATTCCAAGGCTTTCAGAGATTACATAAGAGAGGATATTGAATCGTCAAGAATACTTTTGGTTCGAGGTAACTGATTCTGAGTACGAGATAGAAAGGCTCGAAAGACTTCTCTCTGGCGTACAAGTCGATGTTGGATGTCATCCACGGCTCTCCATCCTTGGAATCGCCTGGTTGGTCCCGTGACAGCCGCAGGATCGTGACCGAACGCATCAATGAGCTCTCGAGGAAGGCCAAGGTGCGCAATGCCCAGAGAAGCCATCGCATTGGATTGGACCGCATCATACTCACGGATATCTCCCGAAATTCGATTCAAAAGTTGTCGTATCCGATTATTATTGGCAATTGTTTGCTCAAGCAGCCTGAAAACCTCAATGAAAGCTGGCTGGGAGATATCCTAGCATAACTTACCTCACTTTGGCATCCTACGTCTTTTGCTCATCAGCCTCTCGTTGCTGTTGGACTTCACTTGACTTTGATGTTTTATCAGCTGAAGGAAGAGAGACACGCGCCCTCCGACGACCAGGGACTACAGGACGTGAGCGGGTAGGAGGGTGAACGGTTTGTGATTTGGGACCACCTGCATCGGATGGCGATGGAGCAGTGAGTTGCAGAGTAATTCCTGCTCCGCGAGGAGCTTCCTCTTCTGATTCATCGCTTGCAGAAATTATCTTGATGTTCATATCAGGACTTGTCATGGGAGTCTTCTGATTTCTCGATCCTCCACGGCCCGATTCCTCTGAGCGGAAGCGCTGCGATGACCGGTTCTTTGGAAGATCCAAGAAAGTTGGCATTAGCTAAGAGGGGCCGTCTTGTAACTGCCCACGACCTCTGGTGGGCGAAGCAGGTACAGTCGACGATGA
The DNA here is from genome assembly GCA_017657315.1 of Termitomyces sp. K1Ag. Taxonomy (NCBI): domain Eukaryota; kingdom Fungi; phylum Basidiomycota; class Agaricomycetes; order Agaricales; family Lyophyllaceae; genus Termitomyces; species Termitomyces sp. K1Ag. Next base: position 13,280 of record JAGGAR010024207.1, read on the forward strand.
TCCAACGGGGAGGCTACCTGAAAGATCGTCACTAGGCTCTTCGCGTCGAAATTTGACATCATAACAATAAGTCCTGCGAAAATGTACACGGAAAGTCGAAGGTCCTTTTGTCCTAGGTGTGGAGCGGCACGATAAAGTACTTAATCCGGTCAAATGCGATATTGCCAAGAGGTGCGTGCCATATGAACCTAAGCTGAAATGGTGAGCTCCTTGTGTATCACCAATGAACCAATTGCAAGGCGCCTCTGAGAGATTACTGATGGAATGTTCTCAGATCCACAGACAAAGGCCCAACAAAGGCTCCTGTTTTTATCTTTGTGATCGCCCCAAATGTGGAGGATCATGTCGGGCGT
>JAGGAR010024208.1:0-13605 GCA_017657315.1 Termitomyces sp. K1Ag
TTACTGCTGCCTATCTTAAATCCAACGTCAAATCCACCCCCAAATCCACCCCAAATCCGCTACTGTGAACTACCCTATTGTGGCAGTGTTCTCCAGTTGATCTCTACTGGTCTCGTCCAATCCATCGAAAACAACGACAATGGGGCCCGGGTCATCAGGGCTGTCTCGTGCAGCTTTGCCAATAGTGTCAAGAAAAACATCCGCAGCTTTTTCTGGCGTGTCAACCGAGAAGTTCCTCCCCTTGAGAGCGTCATGAAGATGTTCTTCGACCGATTCAGACCATTTGCAGAGATCTCGAGCAACCGTCGGGAAATATAACCTGGGATCGGTTGTGTTATGATTGCTGCGATTGATAAAGAACTGGGCGCCAAGGATCTCGTGGGACTGGCAGTATTCTACGATAGAAGCTGTGATAGCTGATTTACCGCATCCTGGGGGGCCAACAAGCCATAAAAAGTTTTTTGATGTCTCCGAATGATCGTTGATCCAAGCTTTGACCTCTTCAATTACTTCCTTTCGAGTGCCAGGATCGCATGGGTGCTTATTTTGCGTGATGTAGGAGGGATCGTCAACAGTACGTGCCCTTAACTTTCCCTCTAGAAAGCTTCGCCGTTCGTGCTCCTTCAAAATCTGTTTCTTCAGCCCCAGGTAGATTAGACTTGATAGTTGATGAGGAATTATAGGATACTCACGAAATGCTCATCTTGTGTTCTTTGGAGGTTCTCAAGAGCAATGATCAAGATGTATTGGCCAAAGAATAGGGCCCACAAGAATTGGAAGATAGCGTCGAGCCCACCCGATATTACGATTAATGAGCGATCCTGGAGATCATCGAGTGAGGTGAAAGGTCTCATGTGATGTCGCTACATACGCACATTGAACGTTCTACGTGCGTCATCTAGCCTAGCTCGAAATTCTTCAATCTCGCCCTCAATTTTCACGTTCTTAAGATTCCACCGGCCATCCTTCTGTATATCAACGTTAGCACCTACCTCAAGAAACCAAGTGTAAGATGACGCTCATACCAAACGTTCTGCTGCCCAACCGCATATCTCATCTATGAGAGACCTTGAAGTACAAAGTCAGCCATTGATTTTGGTAAAAAGATGTGACCATACCGTATGTCTGCAAGATTATTCCAGGTTATACTCGTGAACCATCCATTTCCAGCCTTGACGAACGACTCTTTCACCTGACCAACCCACTGGATGATCTCGGTTGCAAAATCCCGAACTTCGTTTTGTGAGCACGTAATTTTCTGATATCAACAACAGTAAGAATTTTGAAAGGCATAAGTGGATAAGGAGAGCGTACCGCACTCAATTGAAGGAGTTGGGCGACCGATTTGACCAAGCTGCGCGCAGGAAATGGTGTATCTGGTATCAAGTCCATGTACTCTTTCCCATTATCAATTGCTTCATTTACGCGTTGGAAAACATGGACAAGAGTGGAGTCCGGGTGGTCTAGCGTCCATTGTGAAAGCGCAGTGAAAAATTCCGCATTGAGCTTCCAGTTCTCTACTGACTTGAGAGATGACTGTGGCCGGAAGGGGCTGCATTGCAAGACCGCATCAGTCATTTTATAAGTCACAGCGTTCGTAAAGATTGACCTGCTGGCTGCTGGTTTCTTTCGGGAAGACAACAAACCCATAATTCACGGGGGTCGATTGAAGCCGTAACGGCCTTAAGGAAGTTACGTCACACAAGGACGTGTACCAGTTTCAAGATTCGTGAAGCGAGCTAGGGAAGGGAATGTCGACGTTGTATGATACGATGGCTACGAACTGGGAGGTTTGTGTCAGCGATATATGAGCGTGCGACATCGCCTCGAAGCTGACAGGGCTGAGGGCATTAATCGTGAGACTTAATCAAGATCTTAGGCCATCAGTCGAACAAACCTGGCGTAGGACCATCGAGTTATAGGGTGCAATGGTCAATCCCATGACAAGCTAGCCTCTAGCAAACAGTAAGTATGGTATAATCCTGAAGTGGTACGCTGAAGTGAATACACAAGTAAGGTAACGGGGCCCGACATGCTGTAGTGTTCTATGATTAGCACCCAAGACGCAAGTCCATGTGATCATGGCGAGACTTTGATAGCTCATGGATAATATTCCACCTAGAGTTGAAGACTAGCTTTGAGCGAAAAGCAGATTTTCTTATTAGAGATTCGAACTCACCATCATCAAGTGGTCGTGTCAAATATGCGCATGACATCAGGTTTCATAGTGGTATGTTTGTGAGAATAAGTTGAAGCCAAATGCATGTAGTCCCAGTGGCGAAAATCGATGACCAAAGGTAAAAAAAACAAAGGTAAGCCTGACCCAAGCCGCCTATCAACATCCAACCGTCACGGGATACACTATATGGAAATTGAAACTTGGTAACACCGTCGTTCCAGCTGATAGGCCCAGAACTCGCGAAGCGCAAGGAAACTGGCTCAGAAAAAAGGGTCTGAAGCAAGGTCAAATTTAGAATAAAGGCGGGGGCAAGAAAGGGTCGTAGCAAAGGAAGAGGTGCGAGATGAAGGTAAATGCACCCTCTTGGATATTCTTCACCGACAACATGACAACATGGTCTCACTTGGCATGCTGATGTGTACCCCATCATAAGCGCGCGGCACCTAAAACGTCGGGGTCATGTTGGTAGTAATGAAACGTTGCAGGACTTCGTTTGAACAAGTCGAGTATAAGGAGGGAATGCAATCCCATGCTGATAACTGATGAATTGAAATGTGGTCAAAGGCAACGAAGGTAAGTAGAGACAAATCGGCTAACCTCCCTTCAATGTCTGTCATAGACATCCTCAAGACGCCTCCTGCCTTACGCGCTCCCCATTCCATCCCTAACAAGTCACCAACTGTCCATCATGCTGCTCCGACCCCGTCATATTTCGGATCGTACCTTGCATAAGTTCGTCTCTGCATTAGAACGGCCTTGATGGAGATGACGTTAGGAAGGGCATTGCGCGCGGAGATCGCGAGATTCTTGACGACGAGGTAGAATGGATCATCAGTGTATTCGAGATGAGGGACGTAGCCAGCCTGTACACGAGAGGGGTATGTGAGAAGTATTAGGTGCGAGATTGAGAAAGCTACGGACCTTGTCAATGATCTGAGGAAGGATAACATGGTTCTTGAACTTTGGGCTCCCCTTGCTATCGCGACGCGCGTCCCCAATCCTCTCCAGAGTCCGAACGGCTTGTCAATTTACAGATAATGCGTTTAATGCGAACCCACCACCAATGAAGGAATAAGGACATACCGGAACCTCACCCATCGTCTTGAACCAGCCTGTCATAGTGTCCTTTTTTACACTCGACATCTCCGCCCACCCTTCGCGCAAATGAGCAGCGCGGTTACTACAAACCAGCGCAAGACCGTATCGGGGCTCAAGGAGGGCCTTTGGGCGTCAATATAACTGGGAAGGGTGAGGCGAAAATAAGATAAGGATGAGACACGCCTGATGCAGGGTCTCCAAGTTGAAACGATCGTGCAGCTCCATATTTCTCTGCGCGAGCGTGGCAAATCCATCGGTGATAGTCTGATTGTCCAAGAAACCGTTCAAAAGCATGCGCATCTCATGGACAGAGTGATGAAGATCCTGGTTCTAACATGTATCGGATAGTTGGATGTCACTTGCCCACGTGAAGAGCAAGGAGGGATGTTGACCAGGCTCGCATACACCCAGGAACTTTGAGCGCAGTGATTCCTGAACGTGTGCAAGTTTATCGCGAGTCGGAGGAATATGAGACAAGGCTTTTGCAGGGTGGAGAAAAGGTCATGCCCGATGAGGGAAAAGTCAGAGGAGCTTGTGAACTTCCGAATCGGTTAGAATGAGCAGAGCGCATGGAGGTGTCAGATGGCTGGATATATGCGACTGCATAAAAATTTGGTTCAAGGAAGATTTTGCGTACCTTGTTTATTGATGATCATGTTCGCATCCTGCCCTCCTTAGTCCGAGTCGGCACCAACTCCCTGCCGACATCCACATCTCCCAACGTGTTCCCCCTTCGTTCCTTTGCGTCGTCCTGCTCAGCATGGGGACCAAGAAAGCTCGGAAGGTTTCTCATGGCTCAAAAGCCACCAAATCTGTCAAAAAAAGTCACGTTAGTTCTGTCTGTCCGATCTCCAGCGAGCCGCCAGCCCAGCAAGGTCATACCTGCTCTTGATAAGGCATACCTGGCCCAGGATACCTTACCGTCACCTGCCAACAATGCAGAGTAGGAGGAGGAGGAGGTAGTGATATGCCGGGCCCGGCTTCAAGCCGTGAGCCCAGCCAAGCCGGGCCCATTTGAGCCGGGCCCAGCCGGGCCAGAGAGGACGGCCCAGCCATGGCTTTGGCTCGGCTCATGGTCATGTAAAGCCGTGAGCCGGCGGCCCAGGCCGCGGCTTTTCAAGGCCACTGGAACACAAATGCGAATAGCTTTTGACACGCTTCATTTGCTTCGGACCGAGTTCAAAACACGTTCATCTTTGACATGTAGTGAATTCCATCAGAATCAATGGTTAAATCACCTTGCTAACGTTCATTGGACTCTATATCTTTGGCATCTTGTCAGTACCAATGCTTCATTTCTCTCCCCAGACTCTTTCTCTGGAAACAATGCCTATTGGCTTGAATGGCCTGCAAGTTGGACACATTGTGAGTGACAATGCAAAAAATAACACTGCTGTGCTACATCATATCCTCAAACACATAAATAACGGGAGCCAGAGTCCACCGGATCAGGGTCTAAAATGAGTCTTTGATCTTATCTGACACTGGCCCATCATTGCTTGATCTAGTTACTAGATGTCAGTCGCATACAACCAATTTGATCCTTCCGAGCACAGTCTCCATCGAAAATTAGACTCTCCTCGTAATCTAGCTGGCGCTGTTGTTCTCTGCAGAATGAGAAGTAAGGACAAGTCATTCTCCTATTGCATTGCATACTAACAACATTTTACAGTGTATGTCATATATTGTGGAGCGCCATCATCAGCTGTCATCAATGAGGGCAAAGATATCACAACTGCTGGTAGTTATTGCATCATGATGTTGAGATAGACAACATTGACATATTTGTGATACTTGTACATGCTCCCTATGTTAAATTTATAACAAAATCTAGTTTTTCTGCAAAAAGCCGTGGCTTAGGCCAAGCCAAGCCAGAGCCAGGCCATCACTGGGGGCTTTGGCTTGGCCCAGGTTGTCTATGAGCCGGGGCCGCCTCAAGCCAGGCCAAAGCCGGGGCTTTTGGGCCAAGCCGGGCCGGCATCACTAGGAGGAGGAGGAGGAGAGTACAGGGGATGAAGGCAAAGAGGAAAAGTGAGGCCAATAGTGTGCCATGCATCGGATAAAATCAGCTTGAACATTGTTGTTTTGTTCCAATGCAATTTTCTTTAGCTGTTTTGCTGATACTCGGGCTCGCTCAAGTTCTCGATGAAGCTGAAACAAATCGGTTGGTCTGCAAAAGAAACTGAAGCTCATCAAGAAACCAGTCTGATTGGTGCTGGATCATTCGTTTAAGGTAATTGATGTCTTCAAAATGCAAAAGTCTTGGTCTTCCTCGAATTCCATAGGTGTGCTTCACTACATTGCCTATGGTTTGCCATAAATCAAGATTCGATAGAAGGTGCGATGAAAGATCCTGAGGCAGTCTAATATGTAGTGATTTGCAAGGCCCAGCTTGGCTCAAAAGCCTGGGCTTTCCAAATTATCAAGCCGAGCCCGGAGCCCTTGAGCAGGCTGGGCCTGGGCCAGGTCAGGCCTGAGCCCAGGCTCATGAGTGGGTAAATGTAGATTAGATATCTGCTACATACACATCATCGTTGTCATCACCAAAAACATCCTCTTTATCCTCTTCACCATCTTCTCTAATAAGTCCATCCCAACTCTCTGACACCTTTGAACAGCCCTCCTCACCATCTCTGGGCACCTGTGAAGTGGCCTTGGGTTTGATATTGATTGACACTTCTTCAAGCTCCTTGCAGACAGTGGAATCATCACAAAATAAGAGATCTTTGTGGTATAGACACTTGAGAAATTGCAGAGCTTCAACAATGTCGGACTTGAGGCAATTACGATGCTTGGATATTGTGATTCCCGCAGAAGAGAAGGCACTCTTGCTTGAGACTGAGGATGCCATGATTGCAAGGTAATCACGGGCTAGTGATGCCCAAACAGGGTATCATGAGATGTTAAGCTGATGAATAGAATGAGAGAAAATCTTGAATTAAGAGTACAAGAATACATACCCCCCACCACCTGACAATTGACATTTTCCCGAGGTTGTCAGTAGAATTTAAGTATCCATGGAAGTCTTGAAGCCATGGCTTTGTGCTGTCCATTGGCGAAGTGGCACCTGCATTGGTAACCTCATCCTCTGAGTTGGAGAGCTCACGAAGTAATGTACTAATCTTGCCACCGCATGCTGATTGATGAGATTTTGGAGGTAGTGCTGTGGCACTTCCTGATTCATATGCCACAAGATGAGATTTGCTAGCTTACCATTTCCTCTGCCTGAGCAAGAGCTTGCTCTGTGAGCTCTTTACCCCAATGTTTGTGAAGATGGCCTGCTTTTTTCAATGGATTGAGCACTGAAAAATGAATTAGTAGATGCTATAAAATGTGATGGAGCATGTAACACATGGCGAAGGTATAAACTTGCAATTCAGCTGTCTTTTCATAATAATCCTCAATCTTCTGAAGTCCTGCATCCAGAGCAGGGTAAAAATTGTCATACTTTGGCTGTGCATGGCACTTGGACCAAGCAGAATGCAGAGATTCAAGTGCTGGGATGGTGAGATGCAAAGTCAGCCCTTGATCTGTCAAAAATGCCTGCTGTGCATTTTCTGCATTGATTAAAAACAGTATAGTATATAAATAGGATGAGGAACAAATGGTCAAAAGTTTGAGGAAGAGCAAAACTCAGATCCACTCCTTCTTTGTTGGAATAAGATCACTTAACTTGAGGCGCTTCTTGCGGTCCTTCTCATTGCCAGCTATAGTATGGAGAAAGGGTTCAATGAAATAAAGAAATCACAACTAAGGCTTAGTAACCAGTCAAAGATAGATATCAAACAGGAATTAACTGGCCTCTTTCAACGTCTCAGCCCTGTCAAGCATTACATATGTTGATGACCATCAAATAGGCATATCACCAAGGAGTTGGCATGGATGTTGATCTGCCTTCTCTGAAGATCGAGAAACAATTGTTTGCGCTTTGCAGATGATTCACAGCAATCAGTTGAACTAATCCAATCTCATCACACTGGGTAACTAGCTCAGGGGCCCCCTCATCATCTTTGGCTGTGGAAAGTTCATCAAATTGATTCTCTTGTCGTGCAATGAGCTCCTCGTCAGGTTTCTCTGGATTGAACGGTTTTGATTTGCTGTGCATCGAGATTAAGGCTTGAGTTGCAAGGTTCACACCATGTGCGAGACAACTGATAAGATAGAACCATCAGACCTAACAGGAAGAACTAGAAGTGAGAGAAAGAGAACTTACCAAACACAGTGTTGGCGGGGATCAAAGGACTTCTTTGTGAGCTGTTCAATGTGCCGGGCAAAGTGAATCATCATGTTATCATTATTGGTGGCTTTGTCACAGGTTATCCATCCAATCTATTGTGTACATGAGTTTAACCAGGCTAGAACACAATATTTAAACCAACCTTATGTGCAATTCCTAACTGGCAGGCAACTTTGAACAGTTCTATCCATGTACCAGTTACTGCAAAATATCCATCAGCATTTGATGCTTGCCATGTGTCACATGTCAAATTAACAACACCTTTAACAGCAGGACTCTAAATTGAGGTGAGCAGCATAAGCCAAGAGTTGAGGATTATACAAACATTTAAATGTGTTTGAAGATAATTCATCTGCTTCAGGAGTTTGTAATCTCCTCATGAGTTTGGCGGTGATCTGGAATCTTAATGCCATTTTTAGCTTGTGATGCAACATCTATCATCTTATAGAATTTGGGGTGCTTGAGCGCCCCAATTGGCTGCAGATATACAATGAGCAGGATGATATTTTAAGAGATTATATATACCTGATCAGTGGCAACAAGCTACTCTACGGTAACTTCACAGAGTAGCCCATCACTATAATGTATCTCCTTCTCCTTTGATTCCTTTTCCTTCAAGTGTCCGTCAATGCAAGACTGTTTATCTGCCTCAGCCTTGTTCTTATGAGCCTGGACATCCTTTGGAAGTCTGGATTCAAAATTATTTTTAGCACACCAGTCCCTATATGCAACCTGTTCCTTCTGTGAGAATTGATTGATGTATAAGAAAAAATTTGACACGGTACCTTGTGAGTAGCCTGTAAATGGCGTAGAAGGGTGGAGACATCAGATACAAGTGTGATCAGATGCCCATGTTTCTTACTATGCAAGGAGTTCAGTAAATTTCCTGTGCAATGACTTAAGACCCACCTGCACCCATGTCATTCACAGACATTCTTTCCCTCTCTCTTCAAAGCAGGAGAGAAAAAGTAGTCAACATCGCATGTCCAATCCACCATCTGAGGCTTTGGAGGTGGGATCTCTTGAATTTTGTTGAGTTCAGTATCACTGTCAGAATTATTATTCTCTTGCATGGGATTGGTGCGTGGTGAGGACTTGGATAGCTGCAGTAGTTGACATCAATTAGTAGGTTGTCTACCTGAGTCAGAGAGGACCTGAGAGCGTGCCACAGATACAGAATCTGCTTCTGGATGGTCCACAATGCTTGGATCTTCAATAATGAATTGACTTGCAGACTGGCAGGAAGATGGCCTAAAATCTTCATCTTTGAGCTCATCTTCAATAATTACATGGTGTGATTGGCACTTTGTTGCTGGCTGCGACTCGTCATCAGACTGTGGAAGAGTGGAAGGTAGAAAAACACATAAAGAATGATTGGATTGATCATGAAAACAGTGCTCACCACGAGATCTTATCTGAGCTCCTTCAAGTTCTCCTGTATTTGAATCTTCGGTATGTGTTTTTTTGCCTAAAAAACAATAAGCACAAAAAATGTGTCAATGTATTGATTACAATAAGTACTCACTGAGCTGAGACAAAGCAGTTCCAGAGTGATCAGAGTCAAGCTTGGCAACTGCTGATGTCCTTTTTGAGGCTTTGGTCTTCTCAAGTGCTTTCCTACAGCTAGCTTGATGTGAGGAGAGCTGGATGTCACCAATGTTGTCAGGATCTGTGAGTCTTTTAGAGAGGAGGGCAGGTCATCAACTACGAATGATGCTGGCACCGTTTTTGCTCATAGCACATGTAACATCAAGTGGCATTGATAAGATTGATGAGTTTGGTTTTGTTGATTTGTGGCTGTTGTAACTTTACATCTTTATGGGATTATCTGAGCGCACATCCTCTGTCATGCTAAGGTAGAACTGGTGTCAATTTTCTTCAGGCAAGCCCAGGCTCAAGAGCTTTTATCAGGCTTGAGGAGAATGGAGCTGGGCCTTGGGCTGTGGAAAGCTTATCAGAGGGCTTGGCTCAGCTCAGCTCAAATTGGGCTCAGCTTGGTGGGCTCAGGGCTCATGAGCCTGGCCTTGCAAATCACTACTAATATGTCACATAGAGGCAAGAGTTCTCATTCATAGAGTCATATGGCAGCTATCTTGAGGTCTCAGAAGATTTTACAGAATGGCATTGACATGTTGAGAACAGCTCAATGTTGCTGGCATCACCAAAGACGAGACACACACATATATTCTAATCTAGGGTTAACATTTGTAATCTCTTCTATTTTTTCCATGAGTGCCAACCATTATGCAAACCACTGTAAAGTCACCCAATTGTAAGCAAATCATAAAGAAACACTTGGAAGCAGAATAGCATCAAGTAATTGACAAAATCATCTGGATATTCTGAATCAAAACTTTGAAATATGGAGAGGAAGACTTTTCACAAGGCAGTGTCAATCGAAAGGATTACCAACAGGTACGACCACAAAGCTGTCATCCTTTCCAGCTCAAATAACATGGTTGTTAACATATGCCCACACCACTGAGTCAGATCTACTCAGGTACCATTGTATGTCCTTGAGTTGTCAATTTGGAGTAGTGGGATCAGCACTGAAGGTAATTGTGGGGTTGTTGAGGTTGAAAAAGGTTGACTTGGGAGCTGCTACTTTTTGCAGAGCATATGTTGCCTCATCTTTACTGAAAACTGCCAGAATATTGCCTGCAACTGACAATACCACCGACTGATCATTTGTGGCGAGCTTAGCAACAATGTGGGCACCATCAGGTGAAAATGAAAGCGAAGATGCTCCATGAACAGAGTCAGGCAAGGAGGAAAGGAGTTCCTGAGTTGTACTGTTCTATAAATAAGCGGTACCATCTTCAGCAGCACTAGCTATGTGCGATTCATCAAGGGAGAAGGTGATGGCATTGACAGAGGCGACATTGCCCTTGAGTTTGTTGGAATTCCAACCAGGCAACAGCTGATGTATGAGGATAGGTGCAACCAAACACCTAGATAGAACATGTATAAGTATGATTTCCTCAGAACATGTAAACGGAACTGTTATTATGTGTACCTAGATAGAACATGTATAAGTATGATTTCTAGGTATGGATCATGTCAGTATGTGTGTATGTGTCCATAGTATCTAGCAACATACCCTTAGAACATGTAAACAGAACTGAGGGTACATTAGGCATTGTTCCATATATCTAGGCCCAACAAACAAAGTGATCGTGGCCCTGATGGTGTGGCTGTGGTACACCCTTCATGTCTTCACACTCATCACCTCCACGCCACTCCAACACTCCTCCTTACCATGGACCCAACATCTTCACTACTCCTTGCATATGAGCGTGGTGCATTAGGTAACCCCGAGTATCTGGCAAAGATGAGTAAACAGAGGTTTGGGCAAGGCCTTGGTGAACATGTCTGCAACATTGTCCTTTGTATTAATGTACTTGATGATTATTTCGCCCATCTGGGCACGTTCATGAATGAAGTGATACTTTATGTCAAAGTGTTTGACTCTTGCGTGTGCCATTGGGTCTTTGAGAGTGTAATCGCTGCTTTGTTGTCACAGAACAGAGTAGTGGCCTTCTAAGTGAAGTCCCATCCAATCACCTTCATCAGTGCCTTCAGCCATATGCACTCCTGTACTGACTTGTACGCTGCCATGTATTCCGCCTCACATGATGATGTTGCCACTGTTCTCTGTTTGCGAATGGACCACGACACTGCTCTGGTGCCTAACAACCACATATATCTGCTCGTGCTCCTCCTTGTGTCAAGGCAACTCGCCCAATCCACATCTGTGAACCCCTGCAATACAATTGACTCCCCTCCCAGCCACAACTTCATGTCCTTCGATCCCTTTAGGTAGCGCACTAGTCAAATACCTGCGTTCCAATGTGATCTGTCATAGTTGTCCAAGAATTGGGACAGCTGTTGGAACACATCAAGGCAATGCTAGAAAGCACGCACGAAGTGGATAGTGACAACAATGTGTGCGAGCTCACGCCTTGTGAGCTTTCCATGGTAAGTCTTTTTCTTTCTTCTTCTATTGCTTCACTAACTTTTTATTTTAGCCTCAACGTTGCCCTCTCACTCGACAGCCTTGCACACTCTTCAAGGATCGCAACAACAAATGGATTCCGGCAGACTTACATTTTCCTGTCAACTTCTAACAGAGTCATGCTGGGCTCCTGTGTTCGCAGGCTTGCGCTTTGGGAATCCTTCAGCTGTCAGATTTGTCACTGGAAGAGGCTCGCTGTTGCTATGCGGTCGCTCGTCAAGCTGTGGGCACCACTATTTTTCAACACAACGCGCTTGCTTGCTACGTTAGGAAATGTCAACGGGCTCTTCAGTGGCAGGATGAAAATGAGATTGTGCCAGAGGAGTTCCCGGTGATGGACAATGAAGAAATCCCACATGCGCCATCACTTGAAAAGTATCCATAGTCACATGCTCATATATAAATTTTTTGTACAAGTTGATAGACTGCTTTCCCTCCGGTTGCCTACATAGGGGGAAATAATTTTGACATCTTTTTCTTGGTCTATTCTGTGTGATTTTGTCAGTTCTTTGAGTATTGTAAGTTGTAAGATTTGAATTATAAGTAAGTCAAAAATTTAAATGAAGTTTGAAGTTAAAAGGTTCTCGTCAGTAGCACTTGTTTTTTTTTTTCATTTTTTGTTGTTGGTTAGTTGGTATAGTAGTCAGTATATAAAAATTTATATACTCAGCAGAATAAATTGTTTTTGTTTTGTTGCTGTCGCTCCAAGATAAGTAGCTTGAGGTTAGCGCTCAGTAAATCATCATGGCAGTAACCCCAAAGGGTGCGCAAGGCAAGGAAACACTGTGGCTTCATTATACTACAAAATTGTAAGTATTTTAGTACAGTAAGGAAACTTAGTGGTGTTTTTGTATTTTTGACACTTTGTCTTGTTTTTGTCATATCTTTGGGTTTTTCTCTTGATTTGTCAGTTGTTTACTTTTTCTTTGTCAGTTGCTTATATGTACTTTGGTAGTTCTGAATATATCATCGCTTGTCACTGGTTTTTCAAAATTGTGTTGGTGGATTTTATATTGCGTATGCTGAGGATTTAATCGTTGGTATCACTAGTGCTGATGTCAGGAAGTTTGTTGTCATCTTCTAATTCTGATTCTTTGAGTTCCCTAAGTTTAGTGGTGTTGATATTGAGCACATGATCAGGTAGTGGAATTTGCGTGTGTGGGAAATATGGAATCAATCGGAACACCGCAACTGGTCAATGAAGTACGGACCCATCAAGTTTGCAAATAATGTATGCGCTGCCACAATTGTGAGCGATGACTACGAGCGGGCCAAGGTACCTGGGCTTCATCTTTCGGTTGTGCGACATTTCAATTTTTGTATTTCGCATGAGTATGAGCATGCCTCTGATAAAGTTATAATTTCAAATTGTAGCGGCAAACTCTTCCTCAAAGTGAATGGCAGCTTTGCGGTGGTCGGCAAATATAATACTATGGAGTTGCTCAAGATGATTGTGACATTGCTGCAAGTCAATAGCACGTCAGGCAATAAGATCTGTTGTTATTAGTATGGAATCAGGCGGTGGTTGCAAATATGTCACTTCAACGATATCGGCGGGAAGTAATGGATGAGTGCCTGTTGCTGCAAAATAGGGAGAGCAACCCATGCGCTTGCGAACGGTAACGTGCTTGGACCAGAAAACTGAGTACGCTGATTCACTCCAGTGCAACTCGTCTCCGTCAGCCGCTTTGAATAGCGCTTGTTACACATCAAAATGGGATTGCTCTACAATGCTGTCAGCGCCTTATTGTAACCGGAAATGTGAATGTGATTGATATTCTACTTTTTCACTAGGTAGTCCATTGCTTTAAGAATCGGTGGACCGTTGTCAGTGACAATTTTGTGCAGCACTCCCCATCGGCAGATAATGTCTTTGGATATTCACTTGCCTACTGTTTTGGCAGTTTTGCAATGTAACATGTGAAACTCAGGCCAGCAGACTAGAGAACATCTACTCTGGATTATGTATTTGAAGCAGCGCAATGGCGGCATATGCATTGTGTCGATGTACACTTTTCCAAATAGCGGCGCTGGAGTGGCAACTGTTGGCAGGATGAGTACTTTTGTTGTTTGGTG
>JAGGAR010024210.1:0-13466 GCA_017657315.1 Termitomyces sp. K1Ag
ATGGGATATGGGATATGGGAGGGATCCTGATTTTACCTGCGAACAAGCTTGGTGGGGCCAAAAATCTATGGGTTATAGCCGATTATGGGTTATGACAGGTATGGGTTAGAACAGAGTTGACTGTACAGGAAACGAAGTTGTTTTTGGAATGACGTCAGTCTCAAGTCAACCTATATATACTCTCAATCAATATCATACACCCATCCTTCCCCCACACACATACCAAAACCACCAACCCTCCGGAGTATTCATCCCACTCCACCGTTTCCTGTTCGCTGGCATCGAAACGCCTTCGAAGAATGCTAAGCCACGCCACGCGTCAAAATTTTACGTATGCACGTAAAATAATTAATCTTTTACTCGCGGTCCCGTGACCATGTTGAACTTCACATTGTCCCGCCCACTGTTCCTTGTTCTCTTCCAGCAAGCGGTCTAGCAAGTGACCATCCTATCCAGGCGTACAATACGTACCCGGTGAGCGCGTCAAGGTACACCGGGAGGCCTGCGGTGTGGATATCGATATTGAGGTACGCAGTGACAAGGTACGCGTTGTGTGGTGGTGTACTCACGATGACTGACGCGCCACACAGAGTTCCAGAAATCACAAAATCTAAGAAGAAATCATATCATATTAACGTTGTTCTTTTACCTCTGAAGTTTACGAGTCTTACGAAGATCGCGAGGATCCCAGTCTCACTAGAATTCTGACGACGAAACACAAGACTAACACACCACGTTCTAACTTCAATTCACTTCAATTCATTCTAACTGCATTCACAAATCTATCTTTCATTATATATTACCAATCAACAATGCTCCGAAATTCGAACGACATTCAACCAATCGCACCAACGATCCGCCTCATCTCCTCAACACCCTCCGCCTCAGGCACCTCCTCCGCATCCAACATTGGTGTCCCTCCCCTTCCTCCCCTCCCCGCTTCTTCATACTCTACCTTCCCCGCCCCCTCCGCCCTCGCACCCAAACCCGACTCACCAGCCCCACGCAAGCGCCTCGTCCCCAAAAAATCAAGACTCAACATCCTCAGCGGCGGGCGCGCCGACAAAGAACGGGAACGCGACCGGGAAAGGGAGAGAGAAAGGGGGAAAGACCTCTCCGACGTAGTCCGGCGCGTTGGCGCGTCAAGTAGTATAGGAAGAGGAGGAGCAGGGTTCGAGATCTACGTCGACCCGCACCCAATCGCGCCGGGCAACATCAACATTGACGATGAGGATATAGCGGAGATTGTGGTTTTGAGGAAGAAGAGGAGGGCGGGGTTGGATGGGGTAAGGTGGGGGAGTGGGGATGGGGGGACGACGCTTGGGGAGGTGACGAATGTTCCTAGGGCTACGGGTAAAGAGAAGGAGGAGAGGGAGGGGAAGAAAGAGGAGAGGGAAGGGAAGAAGGAAGAGAGGGAGAACAAGTGGTGGAGTATTGCAAGGGGCCGGAAGGATTCGAAGGAGAAGGAGAAGCGCGCTAAAAGTTCGTTCTTCCTTCCGTCAACAGATCCCTTCACTGACACTAACATCACCTGCTCACAGGTCTCGAAACACGCGATCCATACCCCCGTTCAAAGAGTAGGTCTCCCACTTCCCTTGCAAAACAAGATACTAACCAGATTTTAGCACCCGAACCTTTCAAGACGACTCAACCTGAACCTTCGCGCACAAGGTTTAACTCGCTTGGTGCTAATTTCTTGTTTTCTAGCACTGCGAATGCGAGTGCAGAGGCGAGTGCTGGGACTGGGACGGCGACGGCGAGTGCGACTGAGCCTAAATCTGAAGTGGGACCTGGGCCTGTGCCTGAAGTGACGCACACCCGTTCTCGGACGCCCACTTTGTCTTTGAGTTTGGGCGGGCTGCTTGGATCGCAAACGAACGCTACTGCTGCTGCTGCTGCTACTACTACCACTGCTAATGGGCACCAGAACTCGAGCCAGAACCAGAACCAGAATCAGAATCAGAACCAAGGCTCGATCGCGATACGTGCGATGCGGTCGATGCGGTCGTTGGCGAGGATTGGGAGTTGGGCGCAGTTGAGAGGTGGGGGCGGGGGTGATGAGAATGTGCCGCCTGTTAAGGAGAGGAAGGAGAGGAAGGGGAAGGAGAGGAAGGAGAAGGGGACTGTGAAGGCGAGGGAGGGGAAGGAGGATGGGAAGGGGAGTAAGAAGGGGAAGAAGGGGAAGAGTAAGAAAGAGAAGGAGGAGAAGGGGAAAGACAAGGAGGGCGAGGAGGGGAGGAAGAAGAGGAAGTTGAAGAAGGAAAGAGACAAGGAGAGGGAGATGTCCGATCCCACCACCCCCACCGCCACGCTCCGACCTGTCCGAGGCTCGACGAGTAGTTTCGAAGTTGGGTCTGCGAGTCCTGTGTCCAAGGAGAGGGAGAGGGAGAGGGAGAGGGAGAAAGACCAGGAGAAGGAGAAAGACAAGGGCTTGGGTAAGAAGAAACGGAGTATCCTTGGCCTTGGGTTGCCTTCGACGATAGGCAAGAGTATGAGTATGGGGATGACGATGCGACTGCGGAGCGGGTCGAGCGCGTCTGTGTCTGTGCGTGATGGGGTGTCTGCCCCTGCGCCTTCTGGTGAGTATGGTGTTGGTTTTTTTTCTAGAACAGTTGGTCTGAACGGGTTTTTGGTGTAGCTACCGTGAACGCGAACATGAACGCAAACAAGCTCTCCGTCGACTCTGCACATGCTCCGATATTGATTATAGGCCGGGATCGAGCTGCGTCTGTTATGAGTACTTCCACCACGAATACCGCAACGACGAATGAGAGTCTGCGGCCTGTGTCGGTCGTGTCAGGGAAGGGGAACAGACTTTCGAGTGGGAGTGGGAGTAGTGTGAGGTGGGATGAGGGGTGTTTGGAGAGTGGAAGGGAGGAGAGGAGGAGGGAGCGGAAGGAGAGAGAGCGCGAACGTGAGCGTGAGCGGGGGAGGGAGAAAGATGAGAAGGGGAGGGAGCGGAAGGAGAAAGAGAAGGGGAAGGGGAAGACTAAGGAGAGGGAGGAGGGGAGGAGGCGCACGCCTATTTCGGAGGTGTTTCCGGATTGGGGGAGGGGTGCGGAGGTGTGTGGTGAAGAGGGGGTGCACAGGGAGGAGGAGGAGGAGGAGGAGAGGAAGATGCAGATGCCGGTTGTGATGGTTGAAACTGCGACGGCGGATGGGCATTCGGATTCGGGATTCGGTGATGAGGTTTTGAGTGAGGAGCAGCGTGTGGATGGGGTGGAAGAGGAAGAGGAAGAGAAACGGCTTGAGACGCCTGTGAGAAGGGCAAGGCACCGTTGGCTTTCGGAGCAGTTGGTGGGGACGAGTAGGCCTAGGCCTTTGTATGAGGGTGAAGATGGTTAGTCTTTCCTTCCTTTTCGAAGAAAAAGATGCTAATGCCAATTGAACAATAGGTGTCTTGTCCATCCTTGATGCAGCGACGAATGACCTTGCACAGCTCATTAACCACCTCGATTTGGAAGCTACGCCTGCAACGCCGGATATGACGCCCCTCCGTCCTTCAACTCTGAGCAAGAACGGTGGCGGGACAGACGAGGGGGATCATGGAAATGGTACACTTGAGATAAACAACAGTCCGACGAGGAACAAGTCCACACGACTCGGAAGCGCAAAGCCGCGCGATGTGCCGTCTGTCAGCTCGTTAAGGCCTTATGCACAGAGCCGGCGGAACACTCTGAGTACGAAACCGTTGGTCGAGCAGGTGCAGACGATTGGGCGGCAGATTGCGCCCTGGCCGGTGTTGTTCTCGCCTGTCAAGTCTCCCAAAGCTAGTAGTACGCCTCCTGACAAGGACAAGCACAAAGGCAGGCACGCGGAGAAGCATGAGGAGGAGGAGCAGACCCCCGTGCAGCGCGGACATCTACATCCACATCGACGCACGATGACGCCTGGACCGGAGCCGGAACCGGAGCCTGTGTTCCAGCCTTTGAGGCCTGCGAAGTCGAGAGGGGCGATTGCGGCGCTGAGAGCGCAGTTTGAGGCTGCTGCTGCGTCTGTGTCTGCCTCGGAACCGAAGCAAGCGGATCGGGATTCGACGTTTGGAGGCGGGACAGGGACATGGACGGTTCGTGCGCCTTCGCTAAGGACGTTTGGATCCCATTCATCGTCAAGAGCTTCGAAGGCTGTGTCAGAGTCGGACGCGAGTTTTATGTCGGAGGTTTCCCTTTCGTCGTGGCCTACGCCGAACAGGAGTCCGGTGTTCAGACGCGCTCCCTCTCCTGCGCCTGCTCCTGCTTCTGTCGTGCCGATGGAGGTGGATGAAGAGAACGATGATGATAATGATACAGTGTCGATTCTACGTAGTAAGAGGAGGATGTTGGGTATGAGCGGGACGATGGGTGGCCTGGATTCGGATATCCCGGATGAGCTGCAAGAGATATTGAATGGGGGTGATACGATGTCGTCGTATCGGGAGGGTGAGGTTCATGAAGCTTTGGCTCCCATGGATGATATCCTCGAATCTGGACCCGTACCGCCCGCCCTGGACCTCCCAACGTTCCGCACTGAATTAATCGACGAGGAGAACCACCCTATGCATGCTGCGGATGTCGATGCGATGTCGTCCGATGAGGATTACGACAACACCAAGAAGTCGTTCGATTTTACGGCGGAGATTAGGAAGCTTAACGAGTCTGGCGCGTCGGATCGGCATTCGTTCGTTGAGCAGCTGGAGAACGCGTTCAGGACTCCGGCGAAAGTTGATCTACGGTATGCGTTCCCTACTTCGATGCTTGGAAGAGTGGGTGTCGAGGTCCCGCCTGTGCCGAAGCTCCCTGTGCATCTCGTTAAGGCTGATGTTGGTCAAAGTTCTCAAGAGGGCAGCAGTGAGGCGTTTGTGTCGGGGATTGTAGATATGAAGGAGCCCACGCTGCATGATATGACGGAGGAATCGTCGGATGGGAAGTCTGGTTTTGATTTGTTCTCGGGCTCGCAGATTATGGATGTCAAGGAGCCGACGTTGCTTCAGGGCTCGGATAGTTTGATCGACAACGACGAGACACACGATATTGTCATGTCCGACTCTGACGCTGATGCATCGCCGTCGATGTCGAGGAGCTTGAAGCCTGTGTCCTCTTCTGGCTCGCGACCCTCGGATGGGCTGCTGAACAAGGCGTTCAAGTTTGGCGGTCTCCCTCAAGAGGCTCCGCCGGTACCTGCCGTACCGGAACATCAGCAACAGCAGGATTTGCCAAAGACTCTGGCTGATATCATCCCCCCGCCCTCCCATGTCCGGTCGTTGTCGAATTCGAGTTCGTTGATGCTGGAGGACGATTCGGTGCTCAAGTCAATTTTTGCCAAGGTTTCTGACATCCCTCAGTCCCGACCCCGCCTCAATTCGGATTCAAGCGTCCAGCGGCGTGTTTGGGAAAATGCACAGACTCAGTATCGCCATTCGCGCCATTCGTCTGGGATGAGCTTTGCGGGCTTAGAGTCGTTTGATGAAGTGCGCCGTGGGTTCGAATTCAGTGGTGACCAGTCGTTCTACCCTCCGCCTTCTCGGCCTGTTGCCAATCCCCGCCAGCGGGACTCGCTGCTTAGTATTGCCTCGGTCTCGTCGTACGGCAAGGCGCATGATTATGGGTTGGCGGATCCTTTCGACTACGGGCTACCTTGCCTCAGGGAAAGCCCCTCGTCGGCGATTTCAATGTCAATGTCTGTGGATGACACCTTCTCGTTCATTCATCGCCAGCCCCGCAAGCGCGTGGCGAGCGATGCTTCGAGCTTCTATTTCAAGACATCGGTGAGCCGTCGACAAAGCCGTCGCGAGTCCGGCATGTCTGTCGCGTCCCTCGCACCTCCCGTCAGTCTGTTCAATCGCAACTTTGGCTCCCATCGACGCAACGATTCTTCATCGAGTGCGCAGTCTGTTGCTTTAACGTATGCTACACATGGAGCCAGTGGTGGACGCGCGATTTGGGCGAGGCATCGCCGGGAGTCCTCGATCGATTCGGTCAACAGTGACTTCTCGGCCATGCGTCTCGGCCGTCCGGGTATTGGGGACAAGATGTTTGACGGAATGCTTGAAAACAGTGTGGGTGATCACTGTGTGGCCCTTCGTGCGATCTCGGCTTCTCCCGCAGAAAGTGTTGCGCAACCGCATCTCACAGTGAACAGATCCTCGTTCGAGTTTGATTCGATTATTGATCATGAACCCAAGTCTTTGACGGTGGAGGACTCCCTTTTCGAGAAAACGGGCGGCGAAAAGTCCTCTTCGTTGTCGGACTCGGTCTTTGGGTGCAATGATGATTCGCAGGCTTCGAAGGCTACTCTGCTTGAGGTGCCTCGTTATCGTCCTCTCTCCGTCATTAGCATGAATGCTCCGAACAGCCCTGTAAGAGAAGACGATACCATGATCAGTGTAAGCTTTCACTTTTTTGCCCCGCATCTTAATTTATCTGAGACTTCTGTAGATGCTGGGAGGAGGCCACGTCCGTCGCAGGTCCATTGATGCGTCCCCGTGCCCGAGGATTGAAAAGAGAAAACACTCTGAGATTCAATCTCAAGGCTTGAATGCGTCCAGCGAGTACCGCGAATCCCCCAACAAGGCGAGGATCGTGGAGAAACCGTCCATTGCATCGACTTCCTCATCGTCCTTTGGGGGTGAACCTATGATCAAGGCCAAGCATGGGCTGCTTGAGCGACAGAGCCTGGAAGAAACTGTTCTTATTGCTGATGGAGAAGATGTGCAGAGCTCATGTAAGTGTTTGTTAACCTCAGATGTGAACTTTGTGGATTTCTGATGCCGATCTCAGTGCCAAACGTCCCCATGTTCAGCCGCCCTGGACCAGCGACTCGCTCAAGATCTAGCACCTGTACCTCCAGCTCGGGTGGAGACACGCCGCCGCTCTCTTCATGCGATGGTTCCTCATCCATGGACGAGGGTTCACAATCCAGCATCGACTTGGATCAGATCGACGCCGCCCTTGCTGATGCGACACATCCCTTGCCAACATTGGCCCGGCATAAAGTTCGTGCTCGTGCTCGCGGCCATGGTCACTGTCGTCGTGCTCAAGCCTCTCGTTCATCGGTTTACGAGACAATCGAGGAAGAGAAGATGGGCTCACCATCACCTAACAAGGCCTCTCCACCTTCCCAGGACACCCCTACCATCTGCCAACCAGTCTTTATCATGGAGCCCGAGACTAATGAAATTGACCCTGGTCAGATTTGGAACGACGAAAGTGGTCTCAGGAGGTACTATGCTTTGAGAGACGAAGCGCAGACGACCGTAGTGGAAAGCAAGCGTATTTGGCGCGACACTCCATTCTCCATCTTTGCCGTTCAGTGTAAGTTTTCTTGAAACGTCCTACCGACCCGCGCTTACGACCTCTGTATA
Source organism: Termitomyces sp. K1Ag (assembly GCA_017657315.1). NCBI lineage: Eukaryota > Fungi > Basidiomycota > Agaricomycetes > Agaricales > Lyophyllaceae > Termitomyces > Termitomyces sp. K1Ag. Next base: position 7,340 of record JAGGAR010024210.1, read on the forward strand.
GCTTTTGAACCCCCTAGACACCCAGCTGGTATGCAAGCCCTCCTTGACTACTCGGTTAAGAATTACGGCCCTCTACCTTCTGAACTTCGGCCTCGACGTGTTCGCTCTCGAACTTCCTCTCGCCTATCGCCGTATCCGCAAGCCCGTGTGGGCAAGGTCGTTCCACCCCTGTCAGAGAAGGTTCAACCCGCGAAGAACACCCCTTCACCTTCCGTGAATGTCCCTGTCCTGCAGCAAGTGCCAATCAATACCAACATTGCGTCCACTGCCTCTTTGCATGCACTTAAACCATTCTTGCCTGTGGTAAAAGACATTCAGCCCAAACAAGAGGGTGCTTTTGCCGCTCTTCCTCACTCTCGGCTTCCTCGTGCTAGTTCTGCTGTTCGACGAAATGCTCTTGGGTCGACGAAACGCAGCAGTGGCAGTACCAAAACATCCACTGATTTGAAAGAGAACGTAGGTCAAGGGACGCTCACAACGTATGTGCAATTTCGCAAACTGTGATGGCCTGTGACTAATCGGTTTTGGAACATACAGCTCCGGCGCATCTCTAAGAATCAACCGTCCTCGTCCTCGCGGGCGCCCGAATCCTGCGTCCACAGCACGACCAATCCGTGTTTGAGTTTCCATGATCGCCACTCCGCCTCCTGCTCCCTTGGAAGTATATTGTCCCTATGTTATGCCCTTATGCCAGTTTTCCTTCCTTACTGTCTTTATGAATCCTTGATCTTGTGCCTTTGATCTTCACGCTTCTTCATGATCTTGTCACGTATCGATTTACGAACCCTTTGATGTCCTATTATCTCCGTGATGCTTGACCGCTCTCTTTGTCATCGATTTTGCTATCTTGCCTTGGCCACGTCCTGTGGTCAAGCATTGTGCATAAAATCTTTTGCCTCATGTTCCAAATTATAATGATGTGCATCTAATATTCGTAACTCGAATAGAGACCATCGCGTTGTACGTTTATATTGTTTAATCAAGTCCTGCTTACTCCGCTGCCTGCACCAAGAACAAGTTCACGCCAACCAGCTTCAACCCGTACCTGTTTCCGAAGTCCACAGCGTTCCAACTACGCCTTTCTTCGAGCGCTACTCCGTATTCAGGAGCTCCCGGCGGGATAACGAGTCCAGACTCAGGTTCTTCGAAAAGTAGGAAGGCTAGTGATAAGTTAGGAGGCCACTGACAATCAAACCACATCAGAATATGTACTGACTGTATCTATGGATTTTACTTCCAGGCGGAGGTCCAGGAGGACGGTAGGGCGTGGTCGAGGGCTTCGTCTTAACAACCAACGATTCTCCAACAGGTGGTATCGTCAAGCCGGTGATCTGAAACATCGTCAAGCTCTCAACCAAAGTGAGCTGGAATAAGTTTTCCGAACCACCCAGTGCCGAAACTGCCTATACTTAGGGTCCGCTCTTGAAGGTGCATCAGGATCGGTCATAACTAGTGTATATGAGGCTGTAGAGGCCTCGAGTGAAGGCAAAGAAAAGACATGGATCTGAGGCTCTTCAAGCGTGTCCTCGCGCGTCAGGAAGTTGCCCAGGGTTGCCTCCTTCCCATCCGGCCAGGCGACCGTAAAAAAAATTGTAGGTATAAAGCCAGGAGGCACAACATCAGGAATAACGTCCTCTATCTGAAGGACTGAGACGATGTGCGAAGGGTCCGACATGGAAGTCAATTTTTGGCTTTTTTCTTTCGAATTAATCAAAGGACTCAGTCAGTCATTTCCGGCCCGATTCCCCTCACCGGCCCGTCATCCCAGATGATCATTGATCACTGCAACCGGGACGATTGGTTTCTCCTTCCAAGTTCCTTTCTGGAAAACGGACAAAAACCGCTGAAGGTACTTTGCTCATGCGAAATTTTCTGACATGTTGTGCGTCTACTAACAAGACCCCGAGCCGACTTGTAGACCTGGGGCATGCGTGCCCTGCAGCGATCTATCCTCTTTAATTATTGATTCACCTTACGTCTTTCCCATATATACAGTATACGAGCACTCCAAGGCGCGGGTGAGTCGCATGCGATGTTGCTTTTGTGTTGCCTCTGAGTTTTTTTTTATGCCCACGTCCTGACAGTCTCCATCAGGCTTGAATTCTGAGCAAAAAAGGAAACCTGCCATTATGATTGGACCGTTGCTAGTTAAGACGATATCAAATGACCTTTCCCCATGTGCGATGCTCCTCTCTTTCTACTTAAGATACGGACCCAAGCAACTGCATCCATATGGATTACGATGAGATCTGACAAGTTATATAATATGTGTGTGGGTTCTGTCTCGATGCGTCGATACACTATTAGACTAAGACTCGAACTACTTTGGCGACACAACCAACGAACAAAGAGAACTTTTCTGAGGTTGTGACTTGAAGATGAAAGCTCCGTTTTTGGCCTCGATAACGGCAGCGACATTTTTATCGCACCCATCCATTGCTGACCCAATCTTCTATAATGTTTCCCCCATCCCACGCGCTCCATCTGGTACGAAAGCCGTCATTGTCCAGATGTTTCAATGGACATGGGATAGCATTGCGGTGGAATGCACCGATTTTCTGGGCCCAGCTGGCTACGGTTTTGTTCAAGGCAAGTTACCTATAAAGAATTATAAGTTTGGCTTGATATGACTGGTTTTGGCGACAGTGAGTCCAGCACAGGAGCACATCGCAGGCTCCCAGTGGTGGACAGATTATCAGCCAGTGTCTTATACACTTACCTCGAAACGCGGTAATAGGTCTCAATTTTCCAAGTAAGTGCTTCATCGCATGGATCATCTTTCCTTGTAAGCGTTGAGACCCCCCGTTGCAGCATGATCTCTGCTTGTCACGATGCAGGAGTCAAAGTGATCGCTGGTGAGCATGTATGATTGTGGCAACACATTACAAAAGATATATATTCACCGTAGATACTATTTTCAATCATATGGCTGGCATCGACGGCGGCACCGGCGTAGCTGGAAGCACTTTTACGCATTACAACTATCCTGGTATTTACCAGACACAGGTGGGAGGTCTTCCCGTAACTTCTTACCGCCCTCATGTTTACGCAGGACTTTCACCATTGTGGAACTACCGACGATGAAATCCTCAGCTACGCTAATAGGACGCAGGTGCAAACCTGTGAACTCGTGAACCTTGCCGAGTGAGCACCACACTGCTGTCTGGGTACTAATTTCCGACGGATGTGATTATTACGGATAGTCTCGCCACAGAAACGGAATATGTTCGAGAACGTCTAACGCAGTATGCTAGTGACCTTTTATCGCTAGGGGTCGATGGGTTACGCTTAGATGCTGCCAAACGTACGGGCAACATTGTTGCGCTTCTTACTAGTATAGATTTAACATCACTCGTCAGACATCGCTTCTGGGGACATTAGCAACATCTTAAGTCGACTCACAGCCAAGCCGTATATCACTCAGGAAGTCATTTACGGAGCAGGAGAAGCAGTTCAACCCTCTGAATATACTGCAAATGGTCTTCTTTCAGCCAGAATGTCATCAACCATGACTGATTAATTTCATCGCGGCGCTAGGTGACGTCCAAGAGTATGTCGAATTTTGCTGTGTCTGTCCACTCCATGACAGTTTGAATTTGTAGATTTCGATATACAACGGCCATCAAGGATGCGTTCTTGGGTGGGGGTATCTCTTCCTTGCAGAACTTAGATAGTCAAGGTACTGTCTGCTGACTTACTAGTATATTGAATTTGACGCCTTAGATTGCGACCAGGCTGGGTCGCTAATAGCATAGCTAATGTATTTGTCACAAACCACGATACAGAGAGGGTAAGCACATGCCTACTAATACCACTATCTTACAAATAACGTTGCTCTCATAGAACGGAGCATCACTCAATATCAACTCTCCGTCCAACACTTATATTATTGCTACCATCTTCTCGCTCGCACACCCTTATGGAACACCAACCATTCTTTCCAGCTATACATACTCGACCACAGATGACGGCGCACCTAACGGAGGTTGGTAAATAGGCTGTTCATTACACGGTCACATAAGTAACATCTTGAAGGTGTCGGAACTTGTTCGGCGACTGGAGGAAGTGGAGGTTGGCTGTGTCAACACCGTTATATTGCAATAAGTGGCATGGTTGGCTTCAGGAACAACGTTGGCTCTGCTGCGATGACGAATTGGGTTTCTCCCCAATCTCAACAAATAGCCTTTGGTCGCGGTGAGTGAAAGGAGGTTGTAATACCAACATGTTCGAATTGACGATCTCTTCAGGCGCTCTTGGATTTGTGGCTATAAATAACGCAGATTCTCCCTGGACGGCCGCGTTCGCGACATCGTTACCAGCAGGGTCATACTGTGATGTAATTAGCGGAAAGAGTTCCTCTGGTTCCTGCACGGGTGCTGAGTAGGTGTTCTATTGCCTACTTCAAAGAGTCTCCATCGATGATGATATCAGGATAACCGTTTCTGAAGGATCGTTCACAGCCAGAGTATCTGCACGAAGCGCCATTGCTATACACACTGGCGCCATGGGCACGGTACCTGGTACTGTCGCTGTAACATTTGCAGAAACTGCGACGACCGTCTTCGGCGAGGTATGTACATGAAGTGCTTCGGTCCCTCAGTTACGGAGTTCTGATCGCCCATAGAACATCTTCGTTACCGGTAGCATCTCCCTGCTCGGTAACTGGGATCCTGCGTCATCTGTACGTTATCTTCAGTGTCCTCGAAGAATATGTTTTGCTAGCCGGTTACTCATTCCCAGCTTCCTCTTTCTTCGGCATCTTATCCCGTTTGGGCTTTGACGGTATCACTGCCTGCGAATACCATCTTCCAATATAAATTCATTCGTAAGGCTGCCGATGGCACGGTATGTCAATACGCAGAATGATAAGATATCATTACTCAATGGTGCTCAGGTCACCTGGGAATCCGATCCCAACAGGCAGGTTACCATCGCCGATTCGGGCTCCCAGACGTTGACATCGTCTTGGAGGTAACGAGACCGTAAACTGTGATTTTCACAGGTAATAGTGTAAATAATTGCACCGAAAGTGAGTGTTCCAGTGATACTTGCAAGTTCGAGTGAGGTCAGCGACTCAGCATGCAGAATGCGGAAGAATTTGAAATAAACCCACTATTGATTGTGTCTGTTGTACATATCCATATGAGCCTGTTAATGTCATGGCGTCTCCTTATGTGTTCCCTTACTTTTGACGCCACCCAATCCTATAACAGGCATATTCAATCTGATCCTGTCCTCTCACCGGTGCTGCATCACACAGTACCGACTCTCTCGAGATTATAACCAAATGTAGCTCGGAAGAGTTGCCATCTGGTGTCGGCACGGCAAAAACGCTAAAAACACTATCAATGGTGCTGGATTCGAATGAGTGTGTGGGCCGAAGAGGGATCATCAGGTGAAATAGTGGATCTCGTGAGGAGGTTGGTTTTTGGAGAAGTCTTGCAAGACAGGATTTGATCCAGATGGCATGTTGAGCTTCGTAGATAATATCTGCGCCTAAGATAAGATCAAAAGGTACATCAAACGGCGGGTCTGCAGCCTCGCTGGGGAACGACGACCAATCGAGGAATCGAGCTTGAACGAGATTTGAACCAGGGAAATTTGTCTGTATATTTGACGGAAGGTTTTCCATCACTGATGGATAGTAATCTATCGCTATGATAGTCCTTGGTGGAATAAGAGAACCCGCGCTTTCGAACAGTGTTCCTAACGCTAGGCTGACAAGGCCAGTGCCAGCTCCAAGTTCCAAGATGCGCAACTCGCTCGTACCGGAGAATCCGAAAGCTACAGGATCATCAAGGATCGTTTCAGTGAGGACACATGCACCACCCCATGTCTGCGCTCCAACGCTTCCATAGTCCTCGTTATTGAGAGAAATGTCATTGACCTTAACCTTCAACGTCTGTTTTATTCATGGTCCAAGCTTGAATACGAAATCCCGAATGACCACCCCAGCCCCAGCGGTCCCGGAGCATACTGCCAGTAGTGACGCTGCCTCTTGAACGAGACCCTCCCATTCCTTTGAATAGATTCTATCTGAGGCAGACTCTGAATCCCAATTAGCAGTCAGAGATACAAGAGAAGTCAGCCATCTCATGGCGTAGGATCGCTCGAAGGTGTCTAATCG
>JAGGAR010024212.1:0-13377 GCA_017657315.1 Termitomyces sp. K1Ag
CTAGCTGCAGTCTAGCCCAGGCTGTAATTGTCTCAAGTTCACTGCCTGTTTTGGGTTGGTGATTTGTCAGCATCAAGTGTTCTCGATGGATATGTTTTCCAATGTTGGTGGCTTAACTGTACAGTGGTTTCCCATGCCTCTGGCACCCCAGAAGCATCCACTCTGGCATAGGGAATCCTCAGACTTGTTCTCTTTGGATCTCCCTCTGCCAGGTATGTAGTTATGTTGATAGATACTGTACAGTACTGAATATACTTTGGATCTCCCTCTGCCAGCTGTGTGACTAAGCCATAGCCTCCAGAGGTCATCCTTACATTGACCTTGAGTGCAATTGTCCATTTTGAGAGTGAAACACCCATAATGCCAAGCCATTTGATCCAGTTACAGCGTATGACCTCTTGATTATGATTGAGAAGTTGTTGAGTGAGATGTGCAGCTTTATGTGGCCGTGATTTGTCGGTATAGTCTCTCCAGATAGTGCTCTGTGAGTGTTGAAGATTGAATGCAGCAGCTGCCTTGTCTAGAGTCTTGTAGGTACCATCCTTATAGCCATAGACTGCTTTTTGGATCAGAGCCTCCTTGTCAGCTGCGAGTTTTGCTTTTGTCCTGTAGGTTGCACATTTTCCCATATTGATACAAGCAATTGATGTTACAGATAGAAAGAAACCAAGAAATTAGAGTTGTGTTATGCAGAACATGTGCAAGAAAGGTTGTGTCATAAATGTGTTAGTGATGCCAGACTGAGTTTGAAATCTTGTCATGCAAATTCATCCCTTGGCTGTTTGAAGCTTGCCTCTCCCAATTCTATGCATTATATATGCCTGAACTATGACAAATCAGTGGGTATTACACCCTTATATCTTCATGATTATTCTGGAGAATTTTCAACCTATATTGCTCTGACAATATGAAGGTGAAATGAGATGAAATCACAAATTTTGATCATCCTCGCAACTTTCATTTTTGCCACTTTTTTGTCCTCATATACATAGAATATGAGTTGAGGGATCAATAGATAATATGTATAACATTGTCTAAAATAATCTACAAAAGATTTGGAGAAGAATTGTGATATGTAGAAGGCCTTTACCTTTGCCATTTCATATCTAGGTCATGTTTCATATCCAGGTCATTCATAGTATTCTGGTCTTTCCAACATGCTGGCCTTGAAGATGTCTGCTGTTTTCTCATTTGTCATCATGGTCTCACCCATTTTGCCCTGCACTATTTCTGGTGCCACAAATGGCTCATTGATGTGGGCAACAATGATCTGATTGCCCATGTGACAAATCCACTTGCTCCAGACTTTGGGCTGTTCTATTGCACATTCTATCAAGCTGCCCATAGTGACAATCCTTGTGATGCCTTGCTCCTTGACCCTCTCTATGACTCTGCAGATGGGCTGAGCAACAGTGCCATCTGGTATCGTTATCTGGTATGTTTTTTATGTTGTTTCTTTCTCTTTTTGCTTTCTAACTTTGATTTTATAGCATCACTACCACAACTAGGTCACTCATTGCAGCCGGTGCTGGCTTCAATCCCTGACTATGCATGCCTCTTTTGCTGCAGCAAATCTGGCATTGTCAGTCCTTTCGCTCTCTTCAATCACTTTCTACACTGACCCTGCCTTCAATGTTAAGATCTCAGTTGCTCCTCTTCTGTTCAATCAGGCAAGCTGAAGGGTTAGTTGAGGAATCCTGGGTGCTGGCTGGGGTGTTTCTTGCAGTGGGCTTTAGCCCTTATTTTATCTTTTGTCATATCTTGCCTTGTGGGGGCCACTACTTTAGGTAGTGGTCCTTTTTACATATCAAAATATCATTGTGGCTACATGAACCTCTAAGTTTGTAATCTGGTGTGAACTTGAGTTGTCTGAGGTTCTGAGTGTACTCTAAGTGTTTTCCATTGCTGCTGTCTGTTTGCTCTGTCTGTAGCGTACCCCTGTATTCTATAGTTTGTCTAATGTTATTCTTTTTCTTTTCATATCTCTTTAAGTGCTGTTATCTTATTGCTTATAAGGCAATTGTAATGTGTCACTTCAATTGTGTTGTCTATGCATTCTCCTGCCTGATGCAGCTATATTTTTGATCACATCACTTTCATATGTCTTCACAGAAATCTGTCATTTCGGTTCCAAACTCCCCTGAGTTTTATCTATGTCATGTGTGCCTGATCTAATTTAGGTTTGCTACCCATGTGGGTGATTAGATTAACCTTCCATGCCCCATTCTAAGCTCATATTGTGTGGCATGAATCGTATCTCATCAAATATACTGCGATGACTTAGAATTTTTAGATTGACCTCTCAGGTATAAAAGCTGTTGACCTTTGTTGTTTCTAGCCATCGGCCTCATCTGTTATTCTCTCTCTTTCTCTGCTCACCATGGCTTCCACCACTGATGCTCCCAACATTGTTGAACTCAAAAGTCTCATTCAGACCAGTCTTGAGGATCATAATGCCATCTCTGCTGCCAAGTTTGCTCATTGTCACCATATGCTCTGCTTCTGTGCCAACAGTGCAGTACGTTATTTCATTCCTCTTCTTTCTATTTCTTTGCTAACTTATAATCATAGCTTGATGTCAAGGATATCTTTCTGGTTCTGCACAATTTTCATGAAGGCTACAAACAGGTCTTCCAGCTGTGTCACACATTCCAGACACTTCAGACCATCCAGGCCAATGTGATTTGTGACAGGGAGGGTGAGGGTTTGCCTCTTTATGCCTACTCTGAGTGTTACCATTGCATTGTTGCTATTACTGGTGACATCCATCATGTGCACAAGGTGCACAAGGAGGCTATTGTGCAGGCTGCCATTGCTCAGGCAGCTACCAAGCAAAGTTCTCCTGCACCCAAGGCTATGTGCACTACTAGGAAGATATGTTCTGGTCTTCTAAATTCTGTATCCCTACTCATCTTCCTTTGCCTAGACCTGCAAATCCAAGGTCAACAGCGACATGCCTGAGTTGGTGATTGTTGGCAGGATGTCTGGTGTTCTTGGCTGCTTGCTCTTCTGTTGTGTCGGTGAATCATCATGATGTTGCCCCCTATCAGGCATTTCATCCTCATCTAGCATTTGCAGTGTTTGTTCAGGAATGGCATAACAAGGAGATCCATCAGCTGGTCCATTGATTGGTGCTACTACATGTTGCCATCCTCGTTCATGCAGCCATTGAATAGTTGCATCATCAACCACAGTGACTGGCACAGGGATTCTGGCACATTGTAATGGAGAGGGTGGTAACCCTCCTTTGGATCTGTTATCTATCTGCTCAGTAGTTGGTGTCACTCTCTGGTGTCCTGGGGATGGATTGGACAACCCATTGGGACCAGATTTGCTGTCATGAGTGACAGATCTGTCTTGTAGTCCATTGTGTAGCACAATGTTGATACCTGATAGATTTACTCCATTTTCCCAGAGTGAGGCATTGTTTGCTTTCTTTCTCTTACCTTCTCCTTTCTTGCAGGCTGTCTTTCTCAATGCAGCAGCTGCTGCCTTCCTTTGGTGATCAGCATGTGTCCCATATTCAGTGGGAACCTTTTCCTTGTCCTTGTTCAAATAAATCGTCCAACAGAATGTGTCACCAGATCCATGCTGATCTTGGTGGTTCCTCCAGAACTTGAGAAGGCAGACCAATTCTGGACACCCGAGATTATGCAGATCCTTAAATTTGATGCCCATTGGATAATAGCTGGAGGCTATAAAGTCCCCACAGCTTTGCTTCATTGCACCATATGGTGCAGATTTGTAATGGTAACCAGAAGTGATTCCTGATGGATAGTGGATGAGTGGCAATAACAGAAGGCAATGCTGCCAACAGAACATGTGGTAATGAATGTTTAAAAAGTCATGCACCACCTGTTCCAATTCTGCCCTAGCTTGGACCGTGTTTTCTGGAGGTTCTGCTGAAAATATTGAAAAACCATTGGAATCATAGTCAATAATGAGATCAGGATGGGCAGTGATGGAAGGATTTTCCTGTATAGATGGAACATTGGCAGGAGCACAAGCACCATAAAGGGTGGCCATGTAATCCATGACCTTGTTCTTGAGGTCACTGACAAGTGTAGGGAACATTTCTTCAAAGCTTGGTCTATTTGTTCTTGTATAAACAGACATTATCATGTCTGCAAAATCTGCTCACATGAGAATGAATCCATCAACAAAAACATCAACCATCCACAGGAAGAGACCTACCCCTGATGTTCACACCACCTTCTCTGATCCATCCCACTATGGTCCAGCTTAACATGCCCATTTCCTTGAAGCATAGCATGTCTGCCTCCTCCACATGCTTAAAACCATGCTTATCAACAATTCTGTCAGTTGAAAAAATGAGATGGGGGGAATGGAACAGAAATCAGGTTACCAACTTCCATTGAACTTCTGCAGATTTCTACATTTGCTCCACTCAGCAGCTGTCCTCCATCAGTGGGTTTCTTCCTCTGGTGTTAGGCAATTGATGACTTTTTTGAGAGCAACATTATACTGGGCAAAGGTTCCCTGCCATGATGTGTCCAGGTCCTCCACACCCAACAACCTTTTCAACTTGTTATTGATCTCCTGCGACATTGTCTGGCATACAACATCACAAAAAGATATTCCAAGGAGTGCCTTTGGCCCTTTGTATTGCTAATATAGGCGCCAACAGTTCTTGATGTGGTGTCCAACTTTCTATTCAATGATCAACCTTCTGGGCTTTCTGTGCTGCACCATGATGCTTACCTTGATCGCTGTAGCCCAGTCTTCTCCTGTTTCTGGTGCCTTACCTTTGCTGGCCCAATAATTAAAAATATCAGTCAAAATCTTGTCTTTTATGATGGCTGCCCTGGCTTTGGGATTTGGCTCTCAACAGTACAATTTCCAATAGGGTTCAAAGACAGCTTTCTCTTCAGCTGAAAAAATTGGTTCTGATTGTCTTTTTCCAGAGGAAAAGATTGGCTCAGGCAGTTGCTATGTAGTGGACATGAGGAATTGGTGCAAAATGGAAATTTTCCTGTTGAACATTTATCACATGATGGCATGTGCCCACTTGCAATTTCCATCCCTGCAGGGACTGCACCGCTCTGTCACTGTTCTGTCATTGCTGGTGGATCTGGCAACAGCTTCTCAACAATTTCACAATGAATATGCACATTTTGTTCATTTAAAATTCCATTGCCACTTGCTCAATCTGCTGGCTGGCTGCTCCATCAACCATTGCCTCATTTTTGTTGACCATCAATAACTAAATTCTGTCTAATCCTCTCATATGTGACTACCAAAAATTTTCCTTGCATCTAACTACTGTGAAACTACTATCTGAAGCCTCTGACTAGCTAGTCAGACTGGAAAATCCTTGATTTGGTAGATAACAGACTGACCCTGGAATGTGCCACCCATGTTAGGTACATGTGATCCATCAGCATTCTGAAAACATATTCATGCCATGTGTCCCATGTACCATGTGCTCATTTGTGGACTCCATGAGTCCAGCCATGTGGTATTCATGTTTTTCTTCCACTAGGAGTATAATGGTACTGGTATGTCATGCCTACCACATTTTGTTGCCCATTATGAACCTAAGTACGTTTCAGAAATGTAAGAGGCCAAAATGCAATGTTATGCAGCAAGTGGACCACATTCCATTTGCAGAGCATAGATCCATGGTGTCGACGAATTCCAGGGGATTACCTATACTTGTCATGGAATGAGTACCAGTTGGTCATATACCAGTTGTAACCACTCTGGCACTGCCACCTGATGATGATGATTCCAGTGACTTTGGTGTGCCTTTCAATGATATAGTCACTCCTGACATTGTAACTGTGTCAGAAAAGTGCAAAAAGGTGTGTTATAGCATCTTAAACTTCTGGATCCAATGATTCAATATTTCACAGACACAAGGCAGATTATCTTGATGATGTTGTGTCTTACATCCCCAACTTGCTGAATGGTTTACTCAGTTGTGAATCTATTGGTAAAGTTACATATTGTCAATGATGTCCTGACAAACACCTTGCCCAATGGCATTGCCATGACTATGTTGGTTCCAATCTCTTGTGTTGTAGGTGTCTCCATGCAACACACATCTCTAACCCACTTCATCAGCCAGAAATTTGGAATGGAGAGTTCTTCCAGCCTATGCAAATGTCAGATGCTGGAGAATATTTCGGTGTCCCCCATCATGCCTCTAACATGAGTTGTCCAGGACCTACCACCAGAGTGAAACTGCTTGAGACACATGAGCAATGAAATGATCTCCTGGAGCAAGAATTCCTGTCTTCCATTGTGTCTGACACATGTCAAATTTGAGAATCCTTTGATGATGGCCCATAGGGGGCCAATACTCACCACAGGGATGAGGCAATGGTGACAGTCAATTATGCCCCCATGGATGTTGACATAGAACCAGGTGCATTGACAGAAACACAACATCAATGGTTTCCACAACAGAAAAGCCAACAGATATCAGCTTTCTGTCACTGAAGGAAACCACTGTTAATAACACATGGCTTATGGTTGGACTTCAAAATCTCAATTTTGAAGAAACAATCATTGAGTCCATAGATCCTGAAGCCCTTGAAGATGATGATGCTGTCAAGCAGGGAGAAATTCTGTTGGACAAAGAAATATTACTGGACAAAGCATCACAGCCTAGAGGAACAGATACTGCTTCTGCTGCCAGAATTGAGTGGCAGAAAGTTGATGGGCTCCCTTGTTCTGCTGCCACTGCTGGATTCAATCCACCATCTGCTTATGGATGTCAGATTGACCAAACTGATTGCTTTGGCAATTCCATTGGGCACATTGTGCACACTACCGGTGTACACTACATAGCTGTGGTGGCCTGCAAATGCACTGGAACTAATCAATGGGTGGAGGACATCATTCATTCACAGCTAGTCCCAAGCACCTTTGATTGGACATGAACATATTTCACAATGGCTATTTTTGATGATTTCCAGCTGATAAATCTCAAGTGCAAATTGTCGGCCTATCAATATTGGCAGAAGATATCACAAATCACTGCACCAATTGCTGGTCCAGGCAATGTAGATAACCTCTATTGTGAACTCCAGCAACTTTCCCGTTCATGGCAGTGGCTGAAAAAACTCAAGTGGGTGGGATTTGGACATGACAAAACAAAAAACCCTATAGAACCTGAACAAGGTGAATTGGCCATCTTTTGTCCAACCTGCCCCCAACCTGGAGTGAATCTACCTAACAACTCGGGGGATGATCTGATGCAATGGAAGTTCAATTGTTCACTAATAATGGACAGCAATTTCAAGGCAGACCATGTCTGCCATTGATGTTCCACTCATGATGTATGGCTGTCTGAAGGAGGAGGTATGATGCCCAAAAGGGATGAACTTCAGGAATACCTTAAACATGCCAAGGATAAGCCAACAGTGAGCGCATAACTTCTGTTGTCCACTCTCTGCTCATGTTGTGCCAGGGAGCTCCATGCAAAAACACATTCAAGGCCATTGAAAAAGCTTTGATGATCAACAAGGCATGCAATATTACTGGAATTGTTGTAACAGCATGCACCCATCATGGCTGCTTCACTCCCAACAGTGTAATTGACTTGACCTGTGGCAAAGGACAGGTTTACACCAACTTCTCTGTCATGAGGGCGGTCAAAACAATAAATATGGAACACATTAAATGACTGCTTTTGGTATATGACATTGTTTGCCAATGGTGCATCAAATTTCTTGAGCGCTTGGCAGAGTTGCAAGAAATGTTACCTGACCAGCTAGTTATTGACTACGTGATTGGAATGCTTCATGTCCATGGTCATAAGGAAGATTGTTTCTTTTGCTTTGCCCCCTTCTTCATCCCTAAAGTGGGCCATCTACCTGGGGAGATAATTGAGAGTCTTTGGTCCACACTGAATGAAGTTTCACAGACAGCTCATACTGCCACTATAGCACATTGAGCAGAGATCCTTGATGATCATACATGCAACTTGAATTGGAAGAAGCTACTTAACATGAGTAAGTATGTGTTACATAGTGCCTGGGTGAAGTTGACAGATGTAGTTCCATCACTGTGTTGAAAATACTGGATGGCTGTCAAAATGTATAAGGCAGCAGTGCAGTATTTAAGAGAACAATCAATGGGAATATCTGTTGAACTGTTGTGAACTTGGAAGGAAGCTGTTTGCAATGCAGAGAGACTAAGGGACCAAGACCATAAAGTGATGGATATACTGAAGGCACACAGGGTCAGTATACAGCAGATGGAAGCCATGTCAGAAAACAGTCTGGCAACAGATGCTGGAGAGCAGATAGCAGATCGCAATTTTCTTTGGCTTCAACTTGCACTAGACATTGAAGAGCAGCAGTAAGCCCAGAACAAATACTGTCTGACAGCACTGACAGGGAAATCAGAATTGAATTGCAGGACCATGTCTGTCGGCTGACAAGGGAGCCAAGAGAGGACAAAAGATAAAAGGTAGAAGGTGAACAGGAATCACTGAGGGCACAACTAAATATCCTGGCAGCTGCACAAATGAGGTGTGGCCATCTAGCAAGTAATTGGAGAACCACACCACTGAAACCAGATGAAATCATCAGTGCATTTGACAATGATGAGACAGCAGAAGGTGATGGGTGAGCAGCAGACCTATTGATGGAAATGGACCTGGCCACACCTGAAGACTTCAAAATCTCTCCTCCATCAACAGTGATGGGTGATTTATCACAACTTGCCACAATAGAACGTGAATTGTGCAAACTTCAGATGGCAAGACACTTGCAGGCTATCCGGGAACTCATTGCTAAGAAATCATTCATGTGTTGCTCCAAGCAAAAGTGTCAAAATCCATGCACAGTCATCAATTATGAAAATCCACACCTTGATTTCAACAAAGGCTTGAGCCTATGCAAAATGTTACATGGCTCTCATCAGACTAGGTGGAGATCCAACAATTGAGATGACATATCACGTTCTCCACAAAGCAGATTTGGCAGCAAGCATGGCAATCTGTGATCCAAATATTCCTGGTTCATTGCAGATCCGTCTCTCCTAGATATGGCAATCCAATCCAGAAGGAGAGAACAATCCTGATTTGCTTTGTGACTGCACACATGACTTTCATGTGATCAGCTGACAGGCTTTTCTTGCTGACTGATTTTTTGGAGCTCACCTTGGAGCTGCACTGGAGCTATAGATATTTTAGGTGCTGTCTCCACTCACCTATTATGTTTTATGAAGTGCTTTCCTTATAAGATATGCCCAACTACAGCATTTTAGATATATATAGCCTCAATTTTGTAGTATAACACCAGAATATAGTGTACTGCTGCCCCTACACATTAGTGAGCCCACTGCTATAAGAGCATGCTCATCATTTTCCTCATTCTCGATGCACTTTTTGCTCTGTGAAGTGTGCTCTATGTGTTTTTGCTGTCGTTGGTGATTTAAGTGCTCATGCTCAATTGCCTTTAATTGTTTGTGCCTAATTGGCATTGCATTATGATCAGTGGTTAGTCATCAGTTAGCACTCAGTTAGCACTAGCAATAGCATATACCTATACTGAGGCATCATCTATGGACGCTCCACCTCAACCTTCATCGACATTGACGTCGATGGAACTGCCACCCAGTGTCCCAGAGCCACCACTAGCAGAGCTTGCAGCTAACACCACCAGTGAAGCACAAACTAGCACAGACACAGAAACTCTATTGCCAACTAACGTCAGCAATGTTTCCATGTCCTGGAACAACTTGGTGTGAGAGGAACAAAACAGTTCCTCCTTGACACAACTGCATGATGGTTGAGGCACTTGTATCATCTGTAGACCAAACCGCGTGTGTCATGAGCCAACACGCGCTGTAACACAGCCCACTCAACTCCAGCAAGACTGCTCCCAGTCTTGCACCTTATGTATAGTAGAGGCACTACCTTGTTGGTAATGACCTCAGTAACACCTTTGAGGCAGGATGCCATATCCCGCCCTCCCTATTCTATCCTTTTCTTCACTTTGACCTTCAGTGAGACCAATTACCAGTCTCAAAGGGGGGTATGTAATGAACTGCCCCATTACAGGAGCCATTCATTGATTATAATATTAGTTATTTACATTTCTACATACAACATTTGGCATTGCCCTCTGGACAATGCCTCATATTACCACTAACAATTACTTAATCATCAGTTACTTGCTTTCACCCATGTACTAGCGTAGGCAGAATACCATCTGGTCTGACTTATGCTGTGTGCGCTGTGAACTGCAAGTTAACACCATAACACAACACGTTACATGACATCAGTGGCCAATCTGAGTGGCAGCAGCGTTGATGGTGATATGCGATGGTAGGCAGCAGTGAGCTGAGTTGTGAGGTTTGACTAAGGAGAGGTCAGGGTGATTTTTTGTCATCTGAGTCCAATGAGTTCTCCTTGAGGCTGAAGAGGTCCATGAGTGGGAACAGAGGTGGTATCTGAAAATTTTTTTTTTATTGGTGGTTTCCAATGGTGTTCCGCTTGCGGTGGTGGTTGTGTGAAGTGCCAGAAGGGGTATAGCAATCTGGGTGGCTCTTCTCCTTGCCTCCTGCCAAGTAACAAGCAGGGTGGGCATCGATGGAATGAGTCGGGGCAGCATGAAAATTTCACAAAGGCAGTTGTTGAAGTCAAAAAAAAAGTGGAAGGCTGTCATGTAGGCAGCCTCACTGGGACCCAGTCAGACTGGACAACGGTATTTTTGTTGCATGAGTAATTAGATAAGGTACATGTAGTATACAACTAATTCTTACCTTTGTTGCATGGACTTCAAACCCACGCCTGGAAGTGATGTCACACATGACATGTCACAGTCACAATAGGTTGCAAAATCCAATGCTCGAGGGTCGTGAGAGGGCTTAAGTACCAATGTAGGCAACACACAATACCATTATTATTCCATGGGCATCTATGTATTAGTTTATCATGAGTCTACCGCATTCCATTAGCATCTATGTATGAGTCTATTGTGGTGAGTCTACTGGATACCATAAGAAACATGCCTTTTTGCCTTCTTCTGAGGTTCAAATGCTGAAAGTACACAGCTATTCAGATCCATGGCGTTGTTTGGTGCCATTGCAGGCTGTAATTTGATTGGTGGTGAGACAGATACCTTCCTTGGTGATTGCACAGTCTGATGATTGGCAGGTGTTGTGATGGGGATGTGTAATGGGTGGGGAAACTCTCCATACAGTTGTTGCCAGAGATTTGGGCTGAGATGGGGTTCCAAATCATGCTGTGAAATCCCTGCTTCAATGGCAGCCTTGAGTACCTGACAGAATTCATCCTCTGCTCGCAAAACATCAAGCATAGCTGTCCTCTGCATATTGGAATGCTTGCGAGTGCATGTGGTGACTGGCTTTGGCAGGCAACGTGACGCTCTGATCCATCACATCAGATGATGGCTGTGCAACGTGCACAAGTTGGGAAAGATTGTCGAGTATTGCGCTCTCGTCCAGTGCCATGTCTGCAAGCAAAATGGATGTGCTAAGATCACTACTGGGTGAATTGGGATGGCCAGGAGTCGGTGGCTCAGCACACATGCTTTCAAAAAATTCACCTGATGTTTCTACAGAAATTTGATGTGTGGCATTTGCGGAACGTTCCGTGACTCTATTGGCCCCATCCAACTTTCCCACTGATGTGGCTACCTCAAGTTCAGTGCCAAACCCATTCTCCTCAACATCTTTCTCGTCTGATATTCCCGACTCATCAAAATCCCCCATCAAGGATATCTCTAGTTGTTCCATCTTATTGTTGTAATCTGTCTCTACATCTTTGACCTTTCAAAGGCCTTTCTGCAAGAAGATCTCAGCATCCCAAGCCTTGGCAAGCGCTTTGACGTTCTCAATAGTGTGCTTCTTTGAATCAAAGAAGCCAATGACAGCAGGGGCATCAAGTTTCTGGCCAACAGATGCTTGTCGCATAAAATTGGAGTATTCAGTACGTCCTCTGTTCTTGACTCACTCTTCAAAGAAGTTTGGCAAAGCTTTGGTGATTAACGTGTGTACCCATAGATCAATACGAGGTAGACGACCAGAGTGGAGATACGCAGCAAAAAACTTTTGTTTAAGGCGGCCATTGAAGGACTCAAGGTGGTTGGTAGTACAGGCAATATGTGATATAGGTACATCCATTCTTGTGGCTGCTTCTTGGACTCCTGCAAGTGACCATGATCTCCAGAAGTTCTTGACCTTGAGATATGATTGGAAGTAGGTTAGAAATGCAAGTCCGCCCTTTCCCTGTTTGCTCTGTGTGACATTGCAAAGTTTTGAGAGTTTGGTAAAATATGCAAGTTCCTCATTGTACGCTGCAAGAGCATCTTCATGTTGATCAATTTCTTTCAAAAGCCACATGAGAAAATGTCCAAATCGATTTCAAATGTTTTGCCGATGCTCGCCTTGAGGTATGATACAAAGATGTTTATTTAGTGCATTGCGCCAGCACTGCCAGACATGAAACATGCAAAGAAGTAAGATCGCATCATTCCACTGCACTTGTAAGGCATGTCGCTCTCGAGTGTCATTGTCAGTAGTTGCCACAAGAGGTGTAAAGCGCTCTCCAGCCGAGTTGAGTCCCATGCCATCAATCCATAAACCTAACTGTTCTTTCAATAGTGCCTTGTTGTAGTCTGCATGTACTGCCTTGGTTTCTTTTTTGGCTGAGAAGACAATTTGCGCAACAGGGATACCTTTGTTTTGATCATCAATAACCATGAGGATCAATAGAAGAGCACAACTCAAGCAGAAACCAAATGTGAGATCCATTAGAATTTGTTTCTTGTGACCAAACCGCCAAGCCAAGACTTGTTGTTGTGGCATGGAAATGATGATGCTGAATCGATCAGATTCCCCAAGAATATGGGGAATGTATGCGAGGCATGATGCAGTAAGCCAAACATTGCCAAGAGGTGGCTTTGGATTCTCAGCATGGAACCATAAATCTAGATTATTCTTGGGTGTTGTGCGCTGTGGTATCCCCATTTCATGAGCAAGAGTCCAGTAGAGTGATGTCATCTCAGTGTTCTATAGAATGTATCGGTAGCTAGAATCACCAGGAGCAAGTCCCCATTTCTTCTGTGCCCAGTCATGGCAGTGTTGCTTAAGCTGTGGCAAAGGGACTCAGTTCCACACAAGCTCCAATAGATAGTTCCTCAGCTCAGGATGGAGTGGGACTCTTGGATTGCACTCCATGATAGTTGTGTCTTGGCAGGCACTAGAATGCGTGAAGTTCCCCATCACTTCATCAATCGTTAATAGAACTGGTGCTGATGATATGCATCAATTACTATCAATGCTGAATAAGTAAATAAGGGCCTTTTCGGATTGGAGTTGGGCTTATGCTAAACCTGGGTTTACGAAGGGTTTAGAACAAACAGCTAGTTTAAC
>JAGGAR010024213.1:0-11124 GCA_017657315.1 Termitomyces sp. K1Ag
ACCACGGAGCCTCCCTTTCCACGCACATATTACGAGACGATTTTTTGTCGCCCATCGGTAGCCTGACTTCTTAGAATATCGAAGGTGTGTCACCAAGAACAAAGGGGGTATGACTCACGGGTAGAGCACCAAACCAGAATATCTTTGTATTGGATTCTGGAACCTGGTAACCCACGTTCGACGCGCAATAGCCTCACTGCCTCGTGCGTGCTCATGCTAATCTTTTTGCGTGACGAGTCAAGCTTCAAAGCCGGATCTTTGGCCTAGTACATACCTCCTTCCACCTAACTGGACAGTATTATCGAGTAAATGTTTATATTTTGTGACCGTCAACACGAAGGTATGTGCAACGTATGTGCATCACATTCAAGTTGAACGTCCAATGTGATATCCATACAGATGCACTCTACCTACTACATCTCACATCTCCCCTCCATCTTGTCCATACCTATATCCGTCAATGATCTGATCTTCATCGGGAACGGTGACGCACTTGACTTCTGAGCGCTCTGAGCTATCACCCTCCCCACCCTTCCAGCGAGAACGCAGCGGTATGGGCGCAAGGACGGTAGAAGCAGGAAATGTGCAGAGAGTGAGGAGCCCTCCAAACGTAATCTTGACGGCCACACTCGACCATCTCGCTGCTCACCAGGCTTGTTCATTATGATTTGACTTGGCATACAGGCCAATAATTGTCGGGTGACTTTGCCGAGGGCACGGCAAAAGCGCATGGTTAATTTTACACCGGCCCAGCAGAAGCACGTGTCTGGTTTGACGGTTCGATTTAGTATGGCCCACTAAGTAGAGAGTTCAGAACTCATTGTGACTGGCAGCGCAAACATAGGCCACATCGCTGGGGCCCGGAACAAATTCATTTTCTTTTCTCAAAAACCTGATGAGACATCTTTGAATTTATGCAAGGCTGCTGAAAGTGGCAATACTAAGCTGATACCGTAGGCGACGATTTGTTGCTACAGCAGAGTTCAAACATCCGGAGTCCCTCCAAGCTATTTTGATCGCTACTTGAAGTGTGGGAGTTTCGTCGAGTGCAAGCATACTATGTATTGTACCTATCGCGTCGCTTATTGTTGCTAGAAGAGTCAGGATAAGCATGACAAAGCCAAGGGCTTATGCAGAACATGGTTCTACTTATATCCATGGATTTCAAAAAGTAGGTACGATACATTGAAAGGTTTCCTAGAAACGAGCTAAATACGCCCTAAGAACTGACGTTGGCTTGTGTACATCGGATTTTTCGTCGAGTGCATTGCGCTAATCATTTGTACATAAGATCGACGAATAAATTGTTTTAAAAAAAAGGCAAAGACGACGCACAGCATGGATTCGCGCGGTCGCATAACCTAGTCGATCGTATTTGCACGCATTGGTCACACACCTGCTTCCTGATTCGTAGAGGTGGTGGAGGTGATTTTTCGCCAGGGTGAGACTTTCTTGTGTGTCGTACAAGTGAATCCCTGTTGGGAGATGGATGCATTGAGTGGAAGCGATGGTACGGAACGGAAGGTGAACCTGCGAGTAAAGCGCTGATTGCAGGAAAGGCATGTGTAAGGCCTTTCCTGAGTATCTGGGGGGATTGTCGGTGTGTCGAAAAATACAGATTAGTGGTGTTGGCCCTGTCAACTTACGACAACGCATATGGCGAGAGACGCTAGTGGACGCAGTGAATGTAGCCTGGCATATTGGGCATTTGTGGTTGCGCATGTTGGACATACTGACGATAATAAACACGCCGGCAGAACATTACGTTATGTTAGGCGCCCTGTTCATTTTGATTCCCACGGCAGGGAGTTTCCACGCTCAGCGCTCATTCACGGCGCTTCAGGCAAGCGCTTACACACGGGTTACTAGTCGTTGGAGTAGTGTTCTGGGCTCGGGCCCGCTGATGCCACACTCTTCGAACAAATGCTGCTTCTCGTGCCCTTTGGACATGCCGAGTGTTCGTAATCACACCTTTTTTCAACTCTTCGCTTTCTCACGTCTTGCACTGGCAGGCGGTGTCTTCACCAAATCCAAACCCCCCCCCTCCCCTTGATCTAGGCTCGATTCGAGTCTGAGATCTGAAGACCCGCCTTCGAACCGCGGTATCCCCTCTGGAATCTGATTTCGATGATTCCCTGTCTTTTTCAAATTCGTCTTTCTCGATTCTACACAATGTATAGCATAAGGGCGGGTGCCATGGCTCAATACTAGCTTCTCAAGCAAAACCAACCATCCTAATTATAACTCAATACTCGAATTCTGATTCCGTGGCGCTGTACCCCATCCTCACCTCACCCAATCCTCACACTATCCATTCACCAGCCCCGGGCCAGCTACCCTCATTTCACAGCAGCCAACTCTCCACTCAAACACGCATCACCTACGATGCATAAGACGGGGATATAGCTCAAGACGAAAGCATTAGACAACAATTATGTGGCCGTGGTCAAGTCAATTGAAGTCTGAAGACCCGTGTTCGAACCACGGTATCCCTCTTAAAAGGGGATGATCGGGATCCGTGGCGTGTTTTTGACCGGGACTTGGAATTTTAAATTCATTTCAGACTTTGTACATACATACTTACTGCATACCACTTTCGAATATATACTTATCTTTAAACGCGCATGTATGGTACATGAACAGGGAGCTATAGCTCAAGGCAGAGCATCAGACACCAATAGTAGGTTTACAATTACAATCCCCATGGCGTCTGAAGATCCGCGCTCGACCCGCGGTATCCCCTCCTACAGGCGCGAATGAAATCCGGTCACTTTTTTCAATTTTGTTTAGTGGTGGCTAACAGTCTTCATCATTGATGAAACTGTACTGATCATACTTGATTACTGTACATATATGTATAAATTTGTATTGCATACTTGGATACTTACAACAATACGTGTGATACATACATACATACAGTGGGCTGCCAGCATACAACCGAGCGGTGAGGGTGAGTAAATAGATACGAAAAATACGGACGGCGAAGTAAAGAACGCAAATACGGAATATATACGGGTATGGGTACGGGTATAGGTACAGGGAAGACAGTTACAAGGGCTTGGGCAAGGGCAAGGGCGTACAAACTCGAATATAGGGACAAAGATAGAAGATAGGGCCGACGGAGAGGAATTGAGGACGTCGAGATGGGTGGGGGTGTACAACAAAACAAGTTTGAGAATTTCTTGTTCCGTTATTGGTGATGGAGGTTTGGTTCGAGAGAGTGGGAGAGCCCTTGAAGGGAACGAGGAGGAGAGCAAGGGAAGAAGCGAGCGAGGGAGGGCATGAGGAAGAAGAGAGCGAGAGGATAGAGGAGGAGTAGGAGGGGATTGGTGGGGATTGGATGGGTTCTTAAAGAGGGGTCGGGGAGCTAAGTGTTCGAGAACGACGAAGGCGGCAGGTAGAGAGAGAGGAAGGGAAACGACGAGAGTGGATGGGGTACGGAATGAAGAATGGAGGCGAGGTGAGGAGGCGGGGAGGTGGGTGCATGGAGACGCAGACGGAGACGAGAAGGATATGAGAACAGAACGAAAGGAGCAAACATCCATGCGGACATGCGGGGAAGATTCGTAGATAGCGAGATCGTAGATAGCGAGAATCACAAGTCGCAAGCCCAAGAATCGAGTGTCCGAAGAGCGGAGAGCGTTTGTTGAGTGTTCATCCAATCTCAGCGCATAGAGGAGACACCTATATCTAGACGTTCGCGATCTACAGAGAATTGATAAAGGTTGGTTAGTAACGCGTAACGGCGCGAGATGGGGGAAAGGAATTGAGTGCGAAGAAAGAAATGAAAAGGGAATGGAGAAGCGAGGAGAACGGGGAGAAGAAACGACGAAGGAACGAAGAGAATACGTAAGAGACGTAGAAACGATAAAACCTCGAAGAAACGAAGAAACGAAGAAACGAAGAAACGAAGAAACTTGAACGAAATAACGAGGAAACGAGAAGAAGAAAATGGAGAAGCGAAGAATCGAATCGAACGAACCTTCAATACCCTCGGCCTCTCAACCTCACAATAACTCCCCCTCTCATCACCCGCATGTTCATGTTCATGTTCGTGTTCGTGTTCCTGCCCCCCTTCTCCCTGCCCCCCTCCCCTTCCTTGCTCGTGCCCGTGCCCATACTCGCGCTCGCCCTCGCGCTCGTGCGCACCAACGTACCCCCCATACCGCGACACGTCCTCCTCTCGCAGCGTCTCGTACGGATTCTGCAGCGGCTCGTCGTGCTCGTGCTCGTGGTGGTGAAGGGATATGTTGTGCTGTGTTATACCTGTGCCCGCACCCGCACCTGCACCGACGCCCGCACCTGCAACGACACCCGAACCCGCGCCCAAACCTGAACCCGCACCGACGCCTGAACCCAAACCCGAACCCGCACCGACGCCCGCACCGACACCAACGCCCAAAACAGATTCAAGAACCGCAGCTTTAAGAAGTTGGTGTCCGGGCGATCCGGAGTGGTGGTGTGTTTGTGTTTGTCCTTGCCCCTGTGCGTGGCCGAGGCCGTCTTGGGTTGTGCTGTGTCCTTGTCCTTGTAAGTGGGCGGGGGCGGGGGCGGGGGCGTAAGAGGCGGGGTTGGAGGCCTGGGTGTTGTAAAATGCAGGGGCAGGGTCGGCGTTGGCGTTATACTGCGCATAGTCAGCGTATCCCTGGCCCTGCTGTCCATGTCCATGTCCATGTCCGTTCCCATGCGCGTATCCAGCCGCGGGTGCATACGGACCATACTCATACCCAACTCCATACACCCCACCCGCT
Organism: Termitomyces sp. K1Ag; assembly: GCA_017657315.1. Classification (NCBI taxonomy): domain Eukaryota; kingdom Fungi; phylum Basidiomycota; class Agaricomycetes; order Agaricales; family Lyophyllaceae; genus Termitomyces; species Termitomyces sp. K1Ag. Next base: position 4,752 of record JAGGAR010024213.1, read on the forward strand.
CCCAGACCCGCAACCCCACTCCCGACCTCCCGCATCCCATACCCCTCCGTACTCATCGGCGCCTGCGCATACGTCCCATGACTACCTGCATCGCTATACACCCTTCCCCTTCCCCTTCCCCCTCCCCCTCCCCCTCCCCCTCCCTCGTCATCAGACTCGAGGAACGCAGGCGCAGCCGCGTTCGCAGCTTCGAATGTCGCCTCGTCGACTTCGCGATCGAATTTGGCTTGGCGCCGGCGTCGGATTATGCAGCTCGTTAGGAAGACGAGGAGCGCGAGCGCGACGAGGCCGACGGCGGTGAATGTGCCTGCGACGGCGGCGGTGTTTTGGAAGAAGCTGAGGGGAGGTGTTAGTTTGGGATGGATGGATGGATGAGGGGAAGGGGAAGGGGGAGAGCACCTTTTATTTGAAGTCGAGCCAGAGGCGGTAGTAGACGCAGGAGGAAGTGTACTAGGCGTAGATGTGATGAGAAGTGTCGACGTCACAGGTACAACTACGCCGGCTGAGTTCGTGCTCGACAATGTCGTAGGGACCAAGACCGTCGTCACCGGCAGCGAGGGTTGCTGAGAGTTCGTGCTCGTGCTCGGTTGAAAGAGCGTACTGGTGTTGGATGCAGTGGCTGTCGTTGTCGTGGCGGAGATAGCCGGTTGATTGGTGGTGGCGGATACTGAGGTGGCGGAGCTTGGGTTACTCGGGTTGGCGCTAGTGGCGGGGGCAGGTGATAATGGATTCGGAGGTGACCTGGTGGCAGTGGCGGCTTGGGTAGACGGTTGGGTGGAGTGGGTGTGTGGTCGGGGCGGGTCGTGTGGTGGTAGTCTGGAAAGGATCGATGGGAGCCCTAAGGTCGTTGGCAGCAGTGGTGACGCAGTCGACTGTGTTCTGCGTTATTGCGAGTTAGAAAAGCAAAAGGACCGATGAGAATTCGAAGATATGTACGATTCATGTTGAGTAGTATCATGATCAGCTGCACACCATCTCCCTCGTCAGCTCCGTCACTCGCAATCCAAGGGAAAAACTCACTTCTAGGTTGATCAGGTTCAGGCCCAAACCCCAACTCAAACCCTGCCACCATATTGAACACCCAAAAGAAGCGAAAGAGAAAGCAAAAGAGTGTGAAAGACGCTCTGAGCAGAGGAAGACTTGCGTCGGGGACAAAGAGATGGAAGAATCAAATCGCAGTCCTTCGACTCGGATCCATCTCCCACTGGCATTATGTAACCATCTGTCGCGATGCGTTTCGATCATGATCTGGATGGGCTTTTTTTAGAGGGTTTTTTCTTAGCCTTTTCAATTGGCGCCTTAAAATCTGACTTACGTGTATATGCTCTAGCGTATACGTATCGTCGACCCTAGCCCACCTCTCAGACGGACAGGATACATACCCTCACGAGTATACACACCCCTTTCTGCCTCTAGTCATGAGTTCCGTGGAATCGAGAACGAGACACCGCGCGTTCGATTCGTGCCGTGTACTCATAAGAAGTGATTGTATAACTTTTCTTTTTTTCTTTTCACAATCCGGTACTTACACACGTATACATATATACTCCAGGGTGGATTGTATAGTGACCCACAGACATCGGCATGCACGAAATTGGCTGATGTGTTGTCAGTGCTGAGTGAGGAAAAAGGGGCACATGCTTTTTGCCGTGGCTGCAGCCGGGCAGCCGGGCAGCCGGGCTTGGGCCGTGCAAACAAAAGCTGAGCCGTGTCACAGCTACCATGCAGAGCCGGGTGGCCGTCATAAAACTAGAGCTGTGGATTATGTATGAAGTCGTGGTCAATCAGTTATCTAGGCTGTGTGTGGCGTGATTATATGAAAGCTTCTTAATAGGCAGGGTGGAATTAGTACTTAGCCGGGACAGCTATCATTGAATGAGATTGATAAGTGTTACATTTGCAGCAAAGGATTGAACTGACAAAAATTAAGGAACAGTGTGGTCAATAGGATTGTGGTTGAGCGAAGAGAGGAGCGGTAGTTGAAGCTGTGGAAATCAAGTACAGCTTTGGAAAGAATCTATCGAAAGTTAACAACAAGAGGGTGCTTACCATGGGATCTACTCTAGAGAGCTCAAAGAGAGCTGCGAGACTTTGTACGATGACTCTTCAGAAGAGTAAGAAAGCAACTCGTGGCACTTCGTAAGTGAGCGATTGACAACGACCCGTGGACAGCCGTGGTGGCTGTGCACTGAGGCCTGATAGAGCCGGGACTGAGCCGTGGTGGCTGTGCAAGGGCAGGTACTGAGCCGTGTCATGGCAGGGGTGGGTCTTGCACGAGAGATGTTTGGGAGCGCAATTTATGAGTAGGAAGATCTTACAGAAAACATCAGAAATATCTAAAGACAGTTAGAGTACCATAGAGCTGTCTGAGTCATGATCAGGCCATGGCAATGAGTAGCACGGCTGCCCGCGGCTGCAGCCACGGCTTTTTCCTGTTGCCCAGGAAAAAGTTTGAGATTCAAAAGGACAAGGACCACCAACGCTACGAGATGTAGGAGTATGATCTAGGGGGGGTGGATCAAAGCTTGGGATAATGTGTTGGAAAAGGCAAGAAAAAGGGCGATAAACGCACCATGCAAGAGGTCCTTGCGCACGAGTCGAACGTGTGAGGACTCGGTACCGTTAGATGGCCCGGGTGGCAGCGGTGCGCACACAAGTTTAGTGAGGATATATGCCCGTTTGAGAGAGGTGTGCATGAGTTGATAATATCTAACGGTGATATATATATGAGTATCGTGGATCATGAAAAGAAACCAAGAAAAAGTTTTACCATCAGTTCGTCTGAGTATACTTACAGCCTGAATTGAATATGCCGTGGTCTCCATTCCGCATCCACGAAGCCCACCCATAGCAACTTCAAGTGAACAATCGAGGTTCAGAACACGGTGGGTTTCTGTGAAGTGCGGGAGTGCATAATGTATGTGCGTTTCTCATAATCTTGTCTCGGTCAAAAAAACATTTGTCCTGGAATCATATGAGGGATTGGCGTGAGTCGAACACGCCGTCTCTCTGGCTGGTTATCCGCTATCACATGCTGAAGCTTAACAGGGCTCGGGGCTCGGTGAGTGTTGAACTACCCCGTCATCGGTGGTGGAGATGCGTTCTGGTTCTGTTTGATGGAGGAATAGAGCGGGCGTGAGTATGCTGGGATCGAAGTTAGAGTTAGATAGCAAAAGCAAGCAGAATGAGCAGGTGCATGTGTGAAAAGTTGGAACAAATACCACAAACTTCTTATGAGGTTTTTGTACGGATGACTTGAGTCACCAACCAGGATCACCCAACAATGCGGGCTACCCCCTTTGACCCAGGCTCAGATATTTATCATAGACAGAGAGAAAAGTTACATTTTCAATGCTTGTGCTTGGTCTAGAGTACGACGTGAGTTTGAATGCACGTTAATCAACTTGGCTTCGTACCGCATTGTTACAAAGTTGTGCAAGATCTACGACAACGGGAGAGAACTGACATAATATCCGACCAGACTTTGGAGACGATGTTGTCCCATTGACGTGATGGTACTGGTATGCAACGACTTTGCTTGCTTGCAAGGGACGGCCACTCGTTCGATTCATGGTACGGGAAATAATAAAGCAGGTTTCTTCCTTTTGCACACCCGTGCTTGTAGGTGGGTGTATCATATCAATATTGTAGCATGACAAGAAGATCTCAATACGTACATCTGCTGTGAACAGGGACATTTCCAGTGCAAGAGACATAGCCTGAGAGTGGAGACGACGTGTCCACGTTTTAGTGGCATGGCCAATTTGATCAGTTTTAATGTGATAGTTGCCGCCCTACTAGTAGGATGCATAGCAGGCGAGACACTGAGGAAAGCGAGTACGTTATCTGTATTACACTAGATAAACTGCGATGCCAGGTTATTCTGAGCAGTTTGAATGGACAAGATGCGATATGCGACGATTTGAGGCCGCATCAGAAAAAATCACTTGCTGTGAAGGACCAATCAATTATCTATATCAATCTCCAGCGGATTTGAACCGAGGATTGACAGAGGGGCAGCATCGTGGTTAATCTGGGTGTGCAGCAATACTGGATAGCAAACTTTACAAGTTACTAGTACATCCAACATTCTCCGAGTTACTCCGAAGTCCGAAGCGGATGAACGGTCCGAGGATCGTTTGATGGCCCTCTCTATAATCTTCTGCTCTTCAAGTGTAGCCTACAGCCTGTCGACATTTGGCGCCTCCAGAATCGAACGGGAACGTCGCGCTTGCGCAAATAGCTCAGTGCATGGTGCTTAGGCTCGGTGTGGCCATCGTCCGCTGCCCAGTCATTCTACATGAGAATATTCCCACTCCAGATCTTTTCGACATCTGTAACGCCGCTTCCGTGTTCCTATAAAGTCAAATTCCTCGCTGCGACGCTCCCGCGCTTCTCTACATTTATAGGCTTGCCTATTCGATCTACTCTTTTGCGGCCCTCGTAAGGCATATATTTTTAGAAACCTATGACCACTAACATGGACCATTCCTCTCTGAGATTCAGAGCATACCGTGTCCGAGTCCTCTTCGCTGCCTTGCCAGAAGGAAGTCACTCACATCATTTAGGGCGGGAGGGTGTGTTGCGTTTTTCTTTTTATTTCATCTTTTCTCACTTTTGACAGTATTCTCGGTAGTCAGGCACTCGTTCTCAATGCTCACGGGTGTCGCCAACATACTCCCTACCGATCTAACCAGTCAGGTACATCCGTTCCGTTCCACCATCACCCTATCTCACGTCCATCTAGGTCCGGTCCATCGCCAAAGACCAAGGTTACCAAAGCTGTCGCACTTGGCGATTTTTCCAAGGAAGTCGAAGTTGACGCGTGGGGAGAAATTCCGGACATGGTGTTTTGGTGCGTATCTTCTCTTTTTCTGCCTTCCTTGTCTCTAACCATCCAATAACCAGCCTTTGATTCCTCGCCTCCAAAGCATGAGTGTCACGCTTGAAATCGGCTCACAGAGGAAGCCCGGCAGCCAGGCGCACGTCCGAGATGTTAGAGTTTTTGGTTGGTGAGTTGTAGCTCATAACGGTGCGTTTCCCTCCCGTTCCTTCCCCCTCTCATAAGTTAAGGAATTGAACAGGTCAATGATATGTGTCACGGACCAAGACCTTTCAATGACTCACCACCGCCATCGTGAGGGAGATCGGCGTTGGTATCTGGGGTGATGGAACCTATCCTCGATTAGGTCGCAGGGGGAGAGTCCTTTGGTCGTGCATAGTCTCGCTCATTTGCTTTTTCTATCCAGTGTGTCCTATTTTCTTCGTGTTGTTTGCACCACTAACTCTTGCCTTGACCAGAGCCGGCCACATACTCCTACTCCCTTCAGTAAACCGTCTTTGGTATCCTCAAAACCTCCATCGTGCGCGCCTCACAAAACGACCTTAAACTCACATCCGACGTCGAGCCCAACATCCCAGACCAGCTCATCGGCGACTCGTTGTGCCTGCGGCAGGTTATCACAAGCCTCATGGGCAACGCGTCCATGCCGAGCCATATTCTGACGTCGAAGAAGGGCCACATCAAGCCGAGCACAAGGGTTCGGATGGGTCGACAATGAGGACTGTGTGTGTGTGTGATTTTGTGATTGGTTCGTTGAGATATAGGGCTTATTCTGGTATAGGAATATGAGTCTTGGGGGCTATCGATCTCGAAGCGCCTTGACTTAAGGCTCTAGAGACCTTCACTATCTTCGAGATTGCTCTAGCATGGTTTCGGATATGTTGCGAGCGGCCATCTACGCAGGATATAATGACTTTTGTTGACTCATAGCTTACGCCCGCATGTTATACACAATATGTCAGTGAGGTGGTAGACAAGATGAACTGCCCGTATCGTGACACGATCGTCGTCGATTCTCGCAGGGTTGTAAGTTTCTCTCGTCTTCCTTGTTTCGCGACCTCTAGATCTGGTCCTGACCCCGCGTTCATCAGATTGAGTGCATCCGCGAGTACGACCACCCGCGTTACATCAATATCAGTGTCTTTGGATACAGAGAAGTGAACAGAAACTCGGAGTTATGTAGAAAAAAAGCTCAATACACTACAAGGTGAATATCAGAGGCGTTCGACCAACAGACACGTATTCTAGCTGATGATGCATGTGACAGGGGACAAATTTGTAATCGGCGATTTTGGACTCTCCAGGATCCTCGACTTTGAGTTCATAGAGTGCCATGCAGATTCGGAGGGCATGATTCATTGATGACCTGCTTCCCCTATTCCCACACATCGGTGAGTCAGTTCTTGTCTGAGGCACATATGGTTCTCCTATGACCCTCCTATTCTCCGCCACATATGTGGCGCCCCAGCACCGCCTTTCGCTTCTACGTGGGTGAAAATCATGCTTTATGCGTCTATAGGAGGGTTTCTG
>JAGGAR010024217.1:0-13093 GCA_017657315.1 Termitomyces sp. K1Ag
TTCTGCGTTCACGATCCCTTCAAAATGTGCGTTTTGAAACTCCCAACCGTTTTGAAAGCCATAACACGTGATAGTACTTAAGCAACTCGACTTGGAATGTTGGTGTTACATATCAAGGTCCTGCAATACGTTCCATCCGTTTGAATGCTTTTCATCCCATTTCTAATGCACAACAAAATGTGACGGTTAATGACACTAGTCCACTAATTCAAGTGAGTTGGCACTCTCGTAAATTTCCCTTTTTCGCATTGAACTTCTTGTGTCATGTTCTCTCAGTATGAAGGCAATTCAGGCGATGCCTCGATCTGCAAAGTTGCCGCAGACGGCGCAATTCTTTCTTCGGGATCATGTTACAATGTTCTTAATTGTACTGGTGGTGTTGCGATGGGTCAAGGTGGCACTGGTGCGGCATCTTTTTCATTCAAAGGTTCCTATGATGCTTCCATCTCGTTTTAAATTCTCATGGAACGATTGGTTAGGGTCTGCTATCTACATCGAATCGGCCCTCAACTTCCTTTCCCCCATCTATACTGTTACGCTCGACGGAGTTTCAATAGACGTTGACGGAGTGAGGGCCTCAGGTCCGTACATATGTGTACCTTTGTTCTCCCAGACCGGGCTAGATCCCAACATCGAGCACACGGTACATCTCAGCGTCAAAGGGCCGTCTTCTAATCGGAACATGTCTTTTCCAAACAGCGAAGCCAATCTGCCTTTTCGCTAGCCAGCTTCACGTGAGCGTTCTTTGCAAGCAATTTTCGAGGTTCAACATGATTGAAGAAATGCCACAATAGTTACACAGAAGCGGGAAACGCCAATGGCTCAAAACCGTCCAGTTCTGGCAGTGGCTTTCTCAGCACTACTGGTATAGCGGCGTCAAGAAGTATTAGCGAGCCCAGCTTAGCTATAGCCAGCGGCTCAGCAGGACCAGCTACTTCTATCCCATCCAGTGCTCGAACTTCTTTCCGTCAGATTTCCCGAACAACTATCTTAATCGCTCTGTTCACTTCGTGGTCCACATTCTCCTAGCATATAAAATTCGGAAAGTCGTGAGCCGCTTGCAAATGGGGCAAGACAATTTGTTTACATATGTACTCGACGCTCAGGGCGGAAACGGATCCGATGAACTTCTAATGGTACAGAAAATGTCAAATGTGCGGTACAGATTCAGTTTGTTCTACAGTAAGCCATAACCTTTGGTTGGTTGTAGTCTGAGGTGTCTTCGAGTGGTTGGGGTTCTTTGCTCTATAGCTTACTCCAGAGGTCTCCTGGTCCGGTGATCAACGGAAAGGCCAGAATTGAAGGAACGCTTTCAAGATATCCGAGAAGACATCGATCCCAGACTCTATCCTCGTTGAAGCTGAGAATCGTCTTTCGAGCTATAAGTATAAGCCTGTTCGCCTAGAAAGCTTGATGCTGTGATACGAAGTCTGTTAGAATATCTTTTTGTGGGCTTGTCATCATCCACAACATGGTTTGTCAAGCTGGCAGAACTGAAACTACAGGAAGACACATGAGCAGGGCTCGAGGGCCAAGATCCGTGAGTACTTATCTTGAAAACAGCATCATAGCATGTGCTCGTCTCTTGGAGTGCTAAGAACCTGTGGAGGGCCATTTAAAGGGACCTGAAGGACTGATACACACTGGCATGAGTGTCATTGCGAAATACGAATTGTTTGATGATATTTATTCAGTCCTATTGGCAGGGGCTTGAAGGTGCAGTACGAGGAGGAATGAAGAATCCTTTCATCCATCACAGTTTGGAGAATGATCTCGAGGGATTCTGTTCCGATCTGTGGTTGAATGGGTAAAACCGAGAACCTGAATACGCACATTAAATGTCCGGCATACCATAAGTTGGGTATTCGGGTCGCTGTTTGTAAGTGGGAAAGGTCTTCTTAAGTCAGAACCAACAGGCGACAAATGGCAGAACGACAGGCTTTGATATGCAGAAATCAGTGCACAATTACACAGCTCTCAAGCTCACAAAGATGAAAAACGGCCTAATTTTTCATTACAACTCCACGAGGCAATAGATTGTGCTCTGAAACCTGTGCAGCATTGTTGTACGATAGATCAGAAGCTTACAAGATAGCCTTCAAACGAGATTGGGCTATGGCAATCTCAAGGCAAGAGCATGCACGTAGTAATTACGCCATTTGACTGACCACTTGAAGGAAAAACACATTGCTGACACGAATCCTAGCACAGGCAGGCTATGATGCAACTTATGATTATTATCAAGTCGTGACATTCACATAAATGAGCTGTGCGAAGACATCTTTTTAGGCCACAAGCACCATGAGACGAGGACCAGTTATGGAAACTGCAGATGATGGCCTCGGCAGTGTTTGTGAGCTTGAAGCAGCTACAATGACGGCCCTCGTTAAAGATCCGCGATCGTCTCGAACCTGGACCGAGCCTTGTGGCAATAAGTACAAGCAATTTACGTTAGGTGAGTAGGTGCACTGGTCATTGGTTGAGATACCATGAGGTTACGTTTCCGGCCATAGGCAAGGATCTCCTTGATAAAGTTGTCACCCTCAGGTCCTGGTCAGAGTAACGAGCGCTAAGACAACCAATCGGATAGTTGCGCCCATCACAGCACCCATCGGCTCCGACAAGAAGATCCATATATTTCAAGTACCTGCAGACCATGGTAATCGGGATCAAAAAAAGAGAACATAACATATACAAAAGACTCCGAGCACGAGAGATGTGAGTCATCATATGGATGTGAGTCCGTCCTCCCAATGCTGTTGTACTTTACCCATCGCTGCATCCAAGCGAAGTCTAAGAGTAGACCACAAATCCCGTATCTTCGCCTCTGTCCCTTCTGGAAAGAACTTTACCTCGGAATCCATCATGAGCTCTTTGTCGAGCGTGATTCGGTGACGCTGCGACATCGAGCGCCACATGCTTTCTCCCGTGACTTGAAGATCCTGAGGAAGCTATATTGCATCAGATCATGAGCGCCCGGAAGGCCCAACGCGATAGACGGGAATATACTTCTTTGTAGACCAGCTGTGTCTCACGCATCGCATCATGTAGTAATACCAAGGAGTCTGGACCGGAGTTAAAATGGCATACCTGGGATATGCGTAAGCGTAACTCACCGTAATTGTATACGATGAAACAGGGCTCGATATCTCCCCTTGACACACCTATGATGGAAGGGATGCTGACTAGAGACCATCTGGTGAGACCACGCCACACAATCAGTTTCTGGGAAAACAAAAGGTACTGATGAGCCGTACAAACAACGGTAATAACCCATGAGGAATTTTTCAAAGAACTAGGGATGAAAGGTTGTTTAGTTGAGGCCGACAGTCGAACCAGAGTTTAACGTCCAACTTAAACTCGCTTACATTTCTGTTCCGTGCCTTTCCCTTTCTCTTCCTTTTACCAAAATCCTGTCTGATTACATACCGTCCTTGATACGGTACCGATAGGTAAAATGATTCCGAATACGAGTCGTACTGCAGCTCGCTTGCACCGTGCGTGAAATATGTTTCTGCCTCAGAGGGCTCGATCTTCAAGACGACATTCAGTAGTATGGTCAGGTATATCAGGCAAAAGTTATTTTTGGGACTCACTACGTGGAGCATTGTAGGATGCGGTGTCGGGCGCTCTTCATGTATTGTTGGATATTCTGCGGGATGTGACGAAGGTTGGTATGGATTGTACGGGGATACAGAAGTCGTACTCGACATATTGGTGATTTTTGGGAGAGGAAATTGGTGGTAAAGCGAGGAGTGGGTTCAAGATTTTTGATCTCTGTGTCGATAAAATCAATGGCACAGCCAATCGTGGTTGGAATCCAAAAGTATCAGGTATATATCAGTGGCGAACTGATCCATTGGCCACAATAAAGATATTCTCACCAGGGTGGGTTTCTTCGCTTATACAAATGCCGTCCTTGTCTTCTTGTTCGGTTTTACAAAAGAAAGTCACAGGGGCAAAAGAGGAGTCGTCGCACAGGCAGAGAGGCAGAGAACGTGTATTCCGTGTTGAGATAGGAGTTCGTTTAGCGCCAGCAAGCTCGAGGGGACGTGCATCCAAATCGATGCTGCCGACGTGACGTACCTTATCTATACATCCTGTCTACACCGTGGAAACCAAGTGGCATGTTCAGAGCTAGAAAAGAACGTAAAGGGGTCACGGGAGCAAAAAGGCTGTGCCTTTGGTAAGGACGATTGGAGTAAAATTGAAGATCGTCAGCTGCCATTGTTCATTCAAATTGAAAGTGCATTCTCCGTTTGCCTCCTCCCAGTACAGCTGACAGACCCACTGGGGGCTTGTGTGATATATTACTATTTAAATAAATAAGCGATACTATTGCACGCGTCTAAATTGGAAACTAGTTCACCTCATAATACACCCTATTTAACTTTCAAGGTAATGGAGAACTGGATCATCGTAGCTGGGTTGCCAACAGGCCACTCCATCTTTCTTTATAATATCTATTGAGGGAGCCAAAAACGATCATCAATTGCAAAAATGAGACCGGCGGAAGGCATATCTAGTGAGAAAGGAAATAAAGATGGTAGAAGTACAACAACAACGGTATATCGCGTGTCTCTAAAGGTGATGAGTATGATGGGGATGATATTGGATACAAGTTCTATGAGCCATCCAAATGGAAACCAGGATGAGATGAAAGAAATGAATTGCATACGAAATCGGGAAAATGTCGGGAAAGAAAAACCGGCGGAGTGACGTGAGAAGGCGGTCTGGAGCGATATGCATAATGCAACAGATAGATGGTGGATACTATTTTTTGAGGATGCGCTCCATGCGCTCCAAGATTTCGTCAACGCTACGGATGAGGAGTGTGACGCGACGAGGGAAGATGACAGGTGGCGCTTGTGGTTCTGCATAGTTTTGCTCAAGGAGAGCGCGTTCAAGTGCGATGGGTAGGCTGAGTGTGATGCGAGTGAGTTGGATGGTGAGTCGCGAGCGGCCCATGATGTCGAAGTAGGAGAGCTGTCGGAAGGCGTGTTGTACTTCGAGGAGACGCGTGAGCTCTGCGTGGAGGGCGTATATGCAGGTGCGACATGCTGGTTGGAAATTGAATAGATGCAAGAAATAGGTGAGGGAACAGCTTACTAAGGGCGCGTTCTCTAATGGCTTCGAGGGTTGAGAGAACAGAGTTAATCCCGTCGTCACCAAGTTTGATTGAAGGGTTTATGTCGTTGATTGCTTCTGTGTATAGGCAATGTCTTGAGTGATAAGACATACACGAACAACAATCCATCGTACTTAGCAGACTCCGTATTACTTCCAGATCACCGTCGAGAAAATCGTTGAACACTCCTACAATAACACCTCGGAACGTCTCGTCGGCATAATTCGGAGGACGTGCAGCGAAGACATCAAAGTTCACCGAGGACGACCGATTATCGTACAGCCTCCGCGACGACGGCTTGCTTAAGACATCATACGCCACTGCGACCTTCTGGAAGGCGTAAGTCGCATCCGGATTATCCGGAAACTTGCTGCACGATAAGCGTGAAACAAGACACGATAAGGTCAGACACAATGATAACACAAGACAGGGTTAGGACGCACTCTGGGTGGCATGCACGACTCCGGGATAGGTATGCGCGCCGCAGGGTCATGCGGTCGAGATTTGGGGTCTTTGGGACGCCGAGGATGTCATAGAGGTCATTGAGTTCAAGGATTTGTTGTACTATTTTGGCTTTTTCGGGGTCGGATGGAGAGATTTTGGGTGGTTCTGAGGGGGGCAGAGCAGTCGTTGATGAGCCTGAGGGCTCGGCCACCCATGTTAGGTATTTGCGTTCATATGATTCAATGTCGGCATCCTCCTCCTCGTCTATGGGAAGGTGAAAATAAGTGCTGGCTGTGGGAGTGCGAAGGGTTGAGAAAGTATGTCTAAACTTGTCCGGAGTGATGGAGAATCATACCGGTGGAAAGAGCGTAGGAGAACATCGTCTAGGATGACGAGGGGCGTTGTAGTGTACCAGTACTTGCAAGCCGCTTGAGAAATTTCACGACAATCTTTGACCCTTCATGGTTTCGATAACAATACATGTGATAAAAGTGACGTTCCATTCTAGGTCTAACACGTGCGATCCGCGTCTGGTCCACGTGATGTTCGACGCGCGTCGCGCTTACACCAACTCCGCGTCCAGCGCCGCGCTAAACTTGCGTATCGCACGTTTTACCTCCCCACGTTCGCCCATTACCGTAAACCGTATTGTACCTTGTGCCTCGTCCTCTTTGATCAGTGGAGTCAAGTCGTACCGGCCGAATGCCCAGTTTAGTATTTGTACCCCTTCCTCTTTCAATCTGACATAACCTTTGACACGCCATACGGTCTCTTTCGTAAGTAAGTCAAGCGCGTTGACGAAATCTGCTTTTGCGATGCCGTCGTCTGCCGTTGGAGATGATTGTTCTGTCGTCTCCACATGTGCATAATGATGGCAGTGGTCGTAGTTGAGATGAGCGTGATTATGCCGCAGACGGCCCTCCGAAGGACCTCGATATATCGTAACTGTCTCCACTTCGTCATTGTGTGAAGAATCTAGGTGGTTCGTCCTGTCTAAAAAGAGGCGTGTTTCTAATCCGAAGATAAGGTTAGGGTCTACACCGTTCCTGCCGTTGCAGCGGATTTTAGGTGTGCTGTCATTAAGAGTATTGAGATGATCCACAACGAAGTCTAGTGCACGCTCAGATACGTGCTCCCATTTGTTCTGCGAGATCGAGAAGGGATCAGTAAGAGCGGATCACGAAAGGTGGTAACCCACAATGAGTATAATGTCCGTGTAGCTAGATTGCATCTTCGCAGTTGGTGATGTATCCTCGTATCCAGCAAAGTTCTCCGCGTCTACGACTGTGACGATCGCGTCTAATTTGAGATCGCCTTGTGTCTCGCGCTCAAGTTCACGGATTTGGAAAGCCAAGGTAGCTGGGAATGCTGATCCCCTGATCCAGAAGTCAATCCAAGGGATGTGGATGCGCCAATGGTTGCAATAAAGCGACATACGAGCATTCTATGATGATCCGATCTGGGCGAAATTTGTCTGGAGCAGGCAGGTTGAATAGATTGTCAGAAGGGCACCACGAAGGAAAGTGTACCTCTAATTTCCAAAAGCGCTGTCTGCATCTGTCCAACTAAAACACAGCACCTGCGCGAGAGGCATCATGATCGGTGGGCTGTCAAAATTCGATAAGCATAGGACTCACATACATCCATTGAGAATCTCACTGACTGCGGTCAGGCTTGACTGTTCTGCGAGCTTGCTATCAACTGGATGAAAAGGGACATAACCTCGGTTAGTTGGAGACTTGGAAATGATTACCTCAGTCCATACCTTCAACATCTCCGAATTCATTCTTCAGCAGCACGACCTTGTAGTCTTTCGGCAATTGAGGTAGGAGAGAGAGTATTACAGAGGTCTTGCCTACGCCCAAGAATCCAGTAAAGACGGTAATTGGTATCGGTGCCAGCGCTGCAGTCATGTCGTCGATGTGGAAGGAAGCCCCGAGTCGAAACTTTTAGGACTCCGATCGGCTGACGTCATACTAGCTCGGCGTTGGTTGAATTCTAAGTTGAACGTCAACTGCGCCTTTTCACCAGTCCCTCCTCATGCCCCCTAATTCTACCAAAGACCCTCTTTTACGCTCTCCAAATAAGCCTATAGTCCTCAATGCTTCACTCGTCGCGCGCATACATACTTGTTTGGCGTATACGGCCTTCGTGACCGCTCTGGTCGTTGCGTGTCTGTGTCATTATAAGAAGGTTGTCAAGAATAGCGTTGCGGGATACCCGGAAGAGTGGTTCCCGTCTGTTTCGGCTACGTGCGTGGTTTCGCTTCTACAAGACATGCCGGGTGCTGAGGCTTCGTCTCGTTGTGCAGCATTGGAGACTGGTACCCTGAGCGTAATATTTTTCAAATTCTCATCGCGTTGACTGCTGGTGTGTTTCTCTGCGACGTCAAACCAGATCGAAATTTACATTTCTTCGTATATATAGGACCGCGTTTTGGACTCGTGCTCTTCCAGTACTACCTACATTACCCGCGACGACCGGCTGTTTCAACCGTAGTATTCATCTTTGGACTCATTCGCACTCTATCGTGTGGAGGCTGGGTGTATATCACGTCGAGCGACGACCATGATGTGCACGATGTATTTATGATAACGTACATGGTGTGTAATTTACCTTGGATGCTTGGCGGCATCGCGTGCACTCCGTCTGGAACGTCTGTACGAACAAGACGGTATGTTGGTCTTAGACTCCCGATAGTAATGCTGCTGACACATCGTGCATAGAATTGTTGTATCATCTGCGTAAGTCCCAGGTCTCTCGAGAGAATGACTCGACTGACGTAAAATTTGCTCGACAGATTCTTTGTAACAATCATTCCTCTCGTGTATTTCTTCATTCAGCACAAGGTACATCGTATACCAGGAGGTGAGCCGCCTTCCTGATTCTTCAAAGTCAAACGTTCAATCTTGCCAGCGTATACCCACTATAGCTTTTTCGAGTGGGGACTCATTTTCTTTGATGTCTTGTACGATGCTATCACGGAGCAGGAATACAGGGAAGCTGACCTGAAGGTTTGTATTGAGGCTTCTGGGTCAATTCCATTGATATGATCGTTTTGTGCTGCACATAGGTTACCCTAGGACTGAAAGCTTTTGCGCCAGTAGTTATGCACGAGAAGGCGTATGTTCACCTCTGATCTGGTCATGTTTCCAATGTTTATCATGCGTTCAGGCCCTCGGAGTCTATCACCCCTAATGGAACTGTTTCAGCAAAGATCGCCTCCCCTAATGTTCAGGACACCAACAGCAATCAAAAATCCTTGAGCGCCTTTTCGTCAATTCTTTCGGATTTGAGACCAGCCGCGAGCTTTCTTTCTGATGTATATCTATGTACGTCTGAATTATGAACCGATTTGTCAACGCTAATTCCAGCCGTGATGATCTAGCATATATCTTCTCTTCAATTTTCACCTCCCTCATACCAACACTTTTTTATTTCTCCGTCTGGGAACTTGGCATCGCAGGACACGAGCTCGCACTCCTTTCGACCCTCTCTCCTGTGTTTTTGGCCATTGGCCCGCTGCTTAGATGGGCACAATCCCGAGATGGTCAGACGACGCTACATTTGATGGGATGTTTGGGCCTCTCGGCGTGTGTGTTAGATAGTCCGGTGTTGAGGCTTATTGCGGTGGCGCCGGCTGCCGCAGTGGTTGTGCTCAGGCAAGCTGCGAAGTGGAGTGCAGATGAGGGAGGGGAGTGGTTGAGTAAGGATGCCTTGTGTTTTTCTTCTTTTCAGCTGATAGATTTTGCATTTTAGCTATGGGTTTGGGGTGGCTTGTGGCCTCTCTTTCAAAACATCTCAATCATTCTAACAACCCTTGTGGGTTTTCTCTCACAATGTGCCGGGTGAACTATTAACGTTGTTATTTTAGTGTGGCCGTTCGTGAATAGCAAGAAGAGTATCTACAATGTAGTTGGTCTTACCTTTACCCTTATTGCAATCTATGAAACCCATACGCGTCCAACCACCGCCTCGTCTACACCTCCAAAACAAGGAGCAAAAGTCCCGTCGCTTCCTGTTCCAAGTTGGTTTACGGCCGCATTGCCCCTTGGGAGCTTGCTATTTACCCTCCATAACCTCGTCTCCGACCCTAGCACGTTGGTTGCGTGGTCATGGACCGGATACCAGAACGGTGTCCCAAAAGGCCCAGTTCCACACCTCCACGGCGCTCTGACTTTGGTTGCCCAATGTGCAGGCCTCCTTGTCCCCATGCTTCTCGCTCCTTTTAATGCCGTCGACCTCTTAACGCATCGTGTATGGTTCACCTTCGGTGCACTGAGCGCGTACGTCATGTATACGTATAGGAATTGGACAGGATACGTGGGTGGACTAGGGCTTGCGCTGTTCTTGATGTCAGTTACACCTATAGTACTGGGTCGTGCGGTGCAGACGGCAAAGGGTGGCGCAGCTAAAGTGTTTGGACTGGCGATGGGGGTATATTGTTCGTTGAATCTGGCGAGTATATTTACTGTTGCATATGCGTTTGTGCCTGGTGGTGTGTATTTCAGGGAAAGGACGGATTGGTGAGTGAATGGGTTTTCTCTGATTTGTCAACATTGCTGAGAAGCTTGTGTTTTCTTTCCGCGTGGTAGTGTCCTCATTGCTCAGATGGCTTGCCTCGCCCTAGCATTCCGATGGTCGCAAGCCGGTTATTCACAACCACTGCGAGTGGATACGGTTCCGAGAAAGATGACGTCGTCATTCAGCAAGGCACTGGTTGCTGTTATATCCATACTTTCCGTGCTGGGGACATTGTATCGCTGGCCGAGCACCCCACCACAGCCGTGGAAACCTGGTCCGAGGATTTTCAACGCCGGGATCTGGACGGTGCATTTTGGTATTGATAATGGAGGACGTGACAGTCAGCAGGGAATCACGAATTTGATCAGGTGTGTCAAGAGCTCATAGTTAGGATTGTCACCGAATGATGTGAATGGGAAACCAGGGATATGCAGCTCGATGTGGTAGGCCTTCTAGAGACTGATCTGCATGTGAGTGCCAGTTGACCACCGTCTGGAGAGTTTGTACTGAATTTGCTTGTTAGAGGACAGCGTTTGGACATCGTGATCTGTGAGGACATTGACGATACGTTCTGAAAGCCGCTGCTAACTACGGACACTTTGCACAGAACCCGAGTTGCGATCGAGCAGTTAGGATATGTGAGTCTATTTTCAGAGTGGAATAGCTCAGGTTCACTGACTTACCCTTAGTATGTCGATATCGGGCCAGGACCGAATTCGCATACATGGGGCGCAACTTTGCTTTCTAAGGTGGTTCTGGCCTTAGATGCGTTGCCACGCTTACTGATTCTTCTATAGTTCCCTATAATCAACTCTACACATCATTTGCTTCCATCGCCGCGCGGCGAGCTGGCTCCCGCTATCGAAGCGGTCTTGGACATTTACGGAACTGAGGTAACTGTAGTTGTGGCGCACAACGGGCAAGGTACAGTCCAGACATCAAATAGTTACAAGTAGAACTAATATGCCGGTGAAGAGGAGGACCCACTTGATCGTGAACTTCAAAGTAAGGAGCTAGCACGTATTATGGCAGCTTCACACCCACGACCAGTGGTATTCCTTGGTTATGTCGTGACAAAGCCACATGCTCAGAGACGTACGTCCGTGATTCCCTTCTGATTTCTGTCTTCTTACCTATTCTGGCCTAGCGGCACCGTATAAATTTCTTGTTGAAGATGGCCAAGTACACGACATCGATGAAGAGGACGAAGATCGCTGGTGTGAATACATATTTTACCGCGGGCTATACCGAACCTCCTACGCGCGCATTTCTCGCGGTAGTATAACCGACACGGAGCTCCAGATCGGACAATTTGCATTGCCTAAACACGGCGCTAGAGTGACAAATGAGACACGTCCGGCACGATACCTCCGATCCCACAAAGAAACACTCCCAGAACATCACGTCAGTGCCCCTTCTCCCATTGCCATAAGATGAATTACCTAATGCTGCTACTTGTAGTGGTTCCCTATGGAGTATTATGGGGACGAAAATCAAGGAGGGGTCAACGGCCACTTCTACCATGTATTTGGAACCGTAAGTGCTATGAGCTTTGCCATAAGTGAAGGTTGTGATCACTGAACTTGTTGCAGCCCCTGTATTACGACTTCCCTGAAAATGCCGTACTGTAGCTGATTTCATCTGAACCCTGTATCAATGTAACTCATTAAACGATGCCGCCAACCACGATCTACGCTTGAACGTGAAATTATTATCAGTAAAGCTTCCTCTGTATTCGCTCCCACTAAGCTTCTCCCTTTGATCACTCTGCTTCAGTGTAATGGTTTGGTTGAAATAGTCTTTAATTGATCAACAACACTAGCGTTCGGTTTTTTGGTCCGAGACGTCTTCAGATACTTATAGGTAAGTAAATGACTTTGAGACGATATCAAGTAGTAGTGAGTCAACAAATTTGTAGTTCCATCAGGGATGTTGAAGTTTAACCTGGGCTAGTACCTCTTGCCCCCCGGTTGTGTAAGGCGGATTGGAAGAGGTCCAGAGAGCAAGTGTCGAAACGATGCCATTGATGTTGGTGCATTGATTGACGACTCCATTACCGTCGACGCTGATTTGGAAAGTCGAGGCGATGGTAGAAAGACTGGAGATCAAGACGGAGGAGTCGGAACTGATGTCCACGATCTGTGACTGGCAATCCCGAGTGTCCAAGCATCCCTGCGTATAGTTGTCGTAGAAACTGTAAGTACCTCCGCCTGCCAGTTCATCGAATGAAAGTCCACGAAAGGTAGAGAACAGACACACCAAAGATGATAATGTCTTCGGAGGCCTCGATACTGACTGCCCAAGAAGAGGTATCCTTTTTGCCGAAAGAAGGATCTTTGAAAGCTCGATTGATAGGGAATGGCTTAGGAGCCGCAGGTACAGGTTGCCAGTATGGCTGAACGAGACATTTGAGTGAGATTTGATGAATACAAAGAAAAATTCACCGATTCCGTCTGAATCAGACCCATGTAATGATTCTGCGCATTGACGAGCCTGTACTGATACTGCACATGGTGCTCAGCTCAGGGAATATAAGAATAACTTTTTGGACATAGAACATAAGAGGGCTTACAAGCTGTAGACTGGTTGAATGATGGGCTAGAAACATCATGGCCAGAAGATAACTTACCAGTGCCGATCAACCATACAGGACCCTTGGACTCTGACAGAACTCCGCGACCGGAATAGAGTGTGATCATACCATCTCCGTCGAGGTCATGATCTGCGAGCCAAACCCATGTGCCCTGAAACATATATCAGGAATGAAAACTACACAGTATAATATAATATATGTCACATATACTCACCTCTAAGTATGCAGAAGAATCAGGTGTGAGATGCAGACCAAGGAACGCAGCCAAACACGTCATAGTGTTCGTTGCTCCCGCAGGACAGTCTGAAGCCTCGAGCTCCGAGCGAGTAGCTACCAGACATGGTTACTCTTGAAAGCATGAGTTTGTCATGTCAGAGGTATACTGACCTCCACCGAGTCTTGTT